>JARFJB010000835.1:1622500-1775000 GCA_036346205.1 Vesta saturnalis | reverse complement strand
GC
Source organism: Vesta saturnalis (assembly GCA_036346205.1). Classification (NCBI taxonomy): domain Eukaryota; kingdom Metazoa; phylum Arthropoda; class Insecta; order Coleoptera; family Lampyridae; genus Vesta; species Vesta saturnalis. Next base: position 1,774,998 of record JARFJB010000835.1, on the reverse strand, counting down.
AGAAAAACGTTTCGGTGACAGGCTGGCGCGAGTTTTGGTCCTTAAACGAAGAATTTCGCCTTCAAATACGACATTTTAAGGTTCAGTGTCGAGCAGACATCACCAACGTTTGGGATATCGACTAACGAATATCAATTCGTTTTTGGCGCAATTTAAAATTTAAGTAATAAATGCATATGATTGGTTGAAGGAGTTAAAATCCAATGTGCCGAAAAGTAAAATATGTGTGTTTAGTACTAGTTCTGATGGTGTAGTGTCAAGTCGAATCGACGTAACGTTCGTTCAGGAAGGGTGTTAATAAAATCCGTGTTGATATAACTTTCGTTAGGGACAGTTTTGCCCACCAACCTTAGTGAGGGATATTGAGTAGTTTCACACAACACGCGGTTAGAATATCGCAGGGTGTCGTTTATCCAGAAGGGCATCTTCAAGCATCCTTAAAAGGGGAGAAGTGTTAACCTAGTGCTTTTCCCCAGTTATGGACTAGAGTTGCCGTTTGTGCGGAGGAAACTCGAACATCCCTTTCGAAACGTAAAGGCATTTAGGATCACAGGTCGATAAAAATTAAAGGACTCGTAAATAAATTAAGTTTCGCGTAAAAGTAATTTACATTCAATTAACTGTATATATTTAATGATAAAGTTTTTAAGCATCGTGTAATTATATAAACGTGAGTGTTCTATATAACCAATTGAAGTTTTAATCAAACGTTATAATTGAATCTAAGCAAGTCGACCGATATCCACAAGATGGGTGGTTTACTGAAGCTTCGAGCGTTGACACGGCAACGATCACGGCATTGAGTCGCCCACAGGGTCCACCTTCTGGGTCCACATCGTTTGTTGTATAAAGAAAATGGGGCAATCTAGAGACGCCAATTGAAGGAAAGGCTTAATCAAATTTTAAGGTAATATCTTTCGCACGTTTATCTGTGTTGTTGACAATTTTAATAAAGTGCTGTGTTTATTTTGTTTGTAACTTTCGAACAGCTGAACACGCTTTTCTTGCTAGTCTATGCTTATCATCTGTTATAAACACTTTTGTTTTAAGAGTAAAATTTATGATAAGTTAGAAATTGCCGAAAATTTGACACTAGATAGTATCAATGCAATTTAAGCTCACAAAGTAATTTAAGTATTGATGAGAGTTATGTGAGACCAGGTTGTCTATTATACTTGTGTTTGGTTGATTGCAATATACATATCTAGGTTAATGAACTAATTGTGTTTTCTTTGGAAATGTGTATACAGTTGTGAACCCCATTTATTATTACGGCATTTTAATTACTTGCATTTTACTTGTATATTTTTTATTTAGATGAGATGATCTCCTTAACGTCAATATTTCTGAACAAATATTAAATTTAGGTCACTGAAGTAAAAATGCTCGTAAGTTGATCGTTTGGTTACCTTATCTTTCTTTTACGTAACGTAACATTTAATTAAACCTGCATTGTGCATGCTTTTGATGGTTTGTTTTTGCAAGGAGTTGACTGATATCATTGCAATTGGGTACAGATTAGATTAAATTGTTTCTTTTCTTTATTTTTGACTTATACGTCTAAGACATGACGTAAATTACTACAAGAGTAAAACAATCGATTGAATTAGTTGAAGCACAATATTACATGCAACGCAATTTCTGCAGGTCCCAAGACCTATCTGTAATTAAGATAACAGGTAAGCCAGTTATTTGAGTATCTAGACGAGCGGTGAACATGCGTAATTAGGCATTTCAACCCCGATTGTAATAACTTCAAATACTCTGGCGCCCTTTCCGGTTTATGTCAACCCCTATCATGACGTATGTACAACACGCTTTCCTCAAAACGTAAAATTAGGATAAAATACACCAACAGCAACCACTGAGTACCGGCACCCTTCCCTTTACCTGTTGACATGTCTTACTGCCATTTTATAGCATAACAGTACAATCTGATGGTGTAGCTATGACCTTAGTCCAGTGGTACCTAATTGTTACATGAAGTTTTCAACATTACTTCCACAAAATGTACCTCTAAAACCTTTAGTTTGGTAAAGATATGTTGATACTTTTATAATATCTATCCAAGTATTCAGTTTACCATGGAAAAGGACGCTAATAGAAGTTTATCATTTCACATTTGTCTTACTAAGCTTTAAGTATTACTAAGCCAAATTTACAATTTATTCTTATTGTAAATATGTATTAGATTAAGTTTAAAATTTTAAGCACATTTTGCGATTCGTATCTTTCGAAATGAATTTGTGCTTTATTTAACTAAACTTATAGTTCCAGATGTAAAAAGAAGGTTTTATTTAAATTGTTTGTCACTAAGGATAAAATTGCTACTAATTTTTATTGGATAGTGTTTTTTTCTTATTATTTAGTTTAAGTATGGGTTCATGTGATGTGTGTTTTATGTATTGTGAGTTGGCTGTTTGTATATTTATGTTATTCGAATAGAAGCTTTTTCTTTTAATAGGTTACTGCGCAGTTACTTAGTTTCATTGTTCCATGAATACGTTGTTTATACAGTGGAGCCAAAGACTAAGGAGCGACTAAAGACAGGAATCCGTTCCATGACCTGCTCATGCGTGAGAATTGGCAGAAATGTATTTTCTTATCTGATATGTGTGGCAGACCACAACTGCTCTACCATTTTAACATTTAAACCATCTATGTATGTAACAGATTCATAGCGTGCGCAGGTCATGGAACGGATTCCTCTCCTTGGTCGCTCATCATAGACTGTGCTTATCTTTCCGCTTATTGCGTTCCAATCCCGGAGACAAGCAATTATTTAAGAGATATTCGCGTATCGTTGAAATTTTTAACAAATTTGTTTTAATTTTAATAATATATGCTATCGGCGACTTTTATTGTACATATATATATATATATATATATATATATATATATATATATATATATATATGATATATATACACCAAAAAGTTTTCCCAATAATCATCTCAAATGGCCAGAAATCACATTTTTAGCGAAGGTTCAAAACATTTTTTTCCAAAAATCGTTTCAAATTTTCAGAAATGGCCCAAAACGTGTAAAATGAAAAAAATTGTGTACGTATGCGTGTACATGTGCTTGTGCGGTGCGTGTGCGTGTGCGTGTTCGTGTGTGCGTGTGTGCGTGTGTGCGTGTGTGCGTGTGTGCGTGTGTGTGTGTGCGTGTGTACGTGTGCTGTGCGCATGTGTGCGTGTGTGCGTGTGCGTATCTCATGAAACTGCTAACTGTTTTAGAGCACAGCAGTTCACTCTTGATAAAGGGAGAGCGATTTTAACCCAAAAGCATGCTTGTTCTAGTTGCTTAAAAAGTTCGAACATGTAAAGTTCTTTAGAAATGTGTTATATGTAGTAAATCCCACTTTTCCTTTGTGTGTCCCAGTTTACCAATTAACCAGAAAGGCTTGGGTATGCCAGAGACAGGTGACAAGTCAGTGTCTAATCAGTTGGTAAGTTTCAATAGAACTAATAATCATGTTGTTATGAAGACATTAAGAATTTGTTTAGAAGGAATTAATGACAGTTTATTTGAAGGGCGTTAATTGATACATATACTTTGCAGACTACAGCGATGTTTTAAAACTTGCGTCTAAGCGCGAGGAAAAATACTGCATTGTCTTTTTGGTGGATCGTTATCCGAGAAAGTTCATCAATGCTATGTATAAAAATTAGTAATGCTAATTTTAATCTAGTTAAGCAGTTTTTAAATCAACCTGTTATCTGTTCTGAAATTCTAACGGTGTTGCATGGTGATTGGATTGAGGAATTGAGTTCATATGGTACACAATTATCTGATAATTTTAATTGTTTGAATGCGAGTAATAAGATTGATATCTAATAGGTTCTGATACATCTGGCCTCTCATATACTGATAGAACTCTCTTGCGGATTACTGACTGTTGAAACATTTCTGGGTTGGACTTTAATGGGGAAAATACCGTTTTCTTGTGTCACCAGCAAAACCATGACTGATGTAGCACTTTCTGCTAATGATGCGACTCTGCCCCAATTCTGGAAACGTTATGTGTTAGAGATTAAAGATCCAGTAGATAAAGAATCGTAAGCAGAGTTAGCCTTAGCTACTAAAGCAGTGTCTTTGGAAACGGCGATGGAAGATATGAGGTGCGTTTATGATTATTATACAACATTATTAAAACTGCACTCCAAAATAGTCACTAAGTTAAAAAATGATAATTTAGTCGTAGATTATGAACATGTTTTTCAGGAGTGGTTGAGTGATAATATAATTGAAGAGGTACCGGCTACTGCGAATGTTCATTACTTGCCGCATCGTCCAGTCGCGAAGGCAAAGAATCAACCTTCACTTAATCACTATCAACATAGGGGACCCAATGTCATTGAATTAATTCTAAACATTTTGTTAAGATTTAGAAAGAGTGCAATCGGTGTTGTATCGGATATCCGAGAGGCATAGCTTCAGATCAACCTTAACGAGGCAGATAAAGATTTTTAGCGTTTTTTTTGTTGTTGATTGATTCCGATGGTCGAGAAAGGATTTTCCGTTACAGGCGCGTTGTATTATGGGTAACTAGTAGTCCGTTCTAATTAGAGGCGACAATAGAATATCATCTTTCACAAGCATTGTAAAGGTGCTCAAATTGTAATACACCACATAATAAAGAGGCCATTTTGCAATTGATGAAAAGCTTTTAAGTTGAAAATTGTGTCACAAGTGTATCACATGACGATAATCTGCAAAAGTTCATTCTCGTGAATGAAGCGAAGTCTCTGCCTTAAGGGAAATGGTCTTTATAGGTAATGACATTGACAAACGTATTTAGTGATCGTTAGGTAGAGCTGTAGAAGTGATTTTTGGCAAAGATGGACAGATCCGCCTTACTAGAGTGACTACAGCTACATGGTCACTATTGAGACCGGCTCAGCGTTTGTATCCATTAGAATGTGATACGACTGACCCCGTTGTTGAGAAGAAAAGCCTCAAGATTTCATCATCCACGAGGACTGACGTAAATGAGTCTGAATCAATAGTAAGTGCGGAAAATTGTTCGCGAGTTGATGTTGACCGAGTAACGCGTAGTGGTCGTCTAATTAAAATGTCCAAACGATTTTTATAACGGGTATTTTACTCACTAGGTTATCGTGACTCAGGTGGGAGGATCATAAGTATTTGTGAAATATCCTTGTATAATTGTTTAGTTAAATATTTCATTCGGTTTCATAAAATACATATGTTAAAATGTTTGTTGTTAAAGAAAATAGTCACTTTCCTTTCTTTTCTTTTTTTTTGACAATTTTTAATTTTAATACTTGTAGAATATAATAGTTCATGTCGAAATTAGTTTAGTTATATCTGTTCACTTGGTTTAATAAGAAACGCTTGTTGCTACTTAAAACAGATAGTTTTCTTGGACGCAATTCCTATGTATGGTTCTAAACACATAATCGTGAAAAGAACTTACCTTAGAGTACACCATTTTATCTCACTTTAGTTTTCAAATTGTCGAGTTTCGATTAAAAAATCCAGTAAAGTGAGATTTTCTATGTTTCGCACATTTTAAGTAAAAAACAACAAAAAATACTGTTTAAATATTGATAAGATTGAGTTGGTAACCATGATAAAATAAAAGGGAACAACAATAGAATAGGTAGCAGACGGACCAAAATTATAGCATTAGTGAACTCCATTTAATTGCAAAAGTAACAAATATTCAGTTTAAAACATCTCATTATGCAACCCAATTCAATTTCATCGTTACAAAAGCAAAGTAATAAGAATACAAATGTGATTTTTTCAATGAAAAAGTTCCGAAGACGTAAATAGATATTACGGCATGTAATGCTGAAGTTTAGTGTAGCTTATCCCAATTTAGGAGTCTAGGAAAGTGCTTAAATTTATCCCAATTTATTATTTCCATGTTACTCCTTAAACCAACCATTATAAATGGTATCTTTACAAGAAGAAAACAACTGACTATTTACACTGACTGATGAAGGAAGAGGCAACGTGTTCCATTCCCTCACCAAGGGGAAAGTCGGGATGCTTAAACTTTCCAGACTCCTTCAGCCACAATCATGGATTCCCAACAGACATACATTAAGTATGTATGCATGGTGAGATCAAGGGTAGGTGCGGTTAGGATAGGGTGGGAAGGAACTAAGTTAGAGTTCTCAGAAGGAAGATAATACTCTAGCATTCGACCAAATAGCCAAACATGATGTGCGTAAGAATTCTGAGGGGGAAGACACCTCAGCATTTGCCTAAATCGCCGTACAGGATAATCATGCCGCCACATTTGAGTAAAGACTGATGATAAGGTTTGAGTTTCAACGCAAATTTGGAAAAAGTGATAACAACGCGTTCTGATCGTTTTTTTTTGTTCAATGAGTGATGTCGATGTTTAAGCGTGGTCAGTGCCCGATTAATACTAATTTACGTGCTGGGCCAAACTGTGAGATTACGTCCCACTTAACCTGACCTATATCGCAACCACTAATTCCCATTTCTCCTTTTTCACCTCCTAATATCCTAACCTAATCCATAAACTTTTAATAGTCCAGGTATGATATTATCATCCACCTAATGTTCTGTACAAAAACAGCGTATGTTGAACCATTCACGAGATAGTGAGCTTAAAAGTTTTAGCTGTACTGTGGTGACTTTTGTTCCGAAGTGAACTATTAATTGGAATTATTATTTCATTAGACTTAGTAGTGTCATGTTTAAGCCAAATGAAATGTGAATAATGGCTGAGAAATGTTACTTTAAATGACATTTCTCAGAATATCAACAATGTTATAAGCATTTGGAGACAAAAGGCACATTTTATTTGACTTAAAAATAACTTTTATGACTTATCTGGTCTTGTACTCCAAACGCATATAAAATCGCTAGAATTACGGTACCGAGCGGCAGTAAAAGTAACTTGTTGCCGGTCTCAATAGAAATAGAATGACGACCGAGAAATTTCACTTCCAGATGACATTTTTCAAAATTTTCACGATCTTATAAGCGTTGTGAGAAATAAAAGCATGTTTTATTTGGCTTAGAAGTGACATTTATGACTTATATGCTCTTGTACTTGAAACGCATCATTAAAATTTCAATTCCGGGCTGCAGTAAGATACATTTGTTGCCGTTGCTGATAAAAATAAAATAATTCAAGTAACCTTTCGTAGAATTTTCACGGTCTTATAAGCGTTTGGAGAAAAAAAAGCACATTTTGTCTGCTCCGCAAGGATTTCGATTGCAAGCGGTAGTGAAAGTTAATGTGTTGCCGTTGCCAATAGAAACAGAATAATGGCTATGTACTATCATTGAGTAAAAAATCATAAAGAGATGCAACGTAACGTAAAATTTTGTGCTATATAGCTATCTCACTTCTCGCGTTCCTTTGCACCCCACTATCAACAAACTAAACCACTGTGTAGTGGTGACACCATCGTCCGTAAACAGAATTTGCGTGTGATATGAAATTTTATCGCTGAATGAAAAACATTTATACAAACATCGCAAGAAACCGATGACGTTACCTCTTTTATATTAGAAATGATTCGAGGATTAATTTTATGAACGATTTTAAGTATATAAATAATTTACATGTTCCCTGTTAATTATATACTTGTTTATTGGGTTTTAACGTCAATTGCATATACAAAAATTGAAATTAAAGCATTTAAAATAAAAAAAAATGCTTTGATCAGCATTTCATAACAAAATTTACTTTAAATTACGTATACAGGGTAATTCAGTATAAAGATCACATTAATTTTATGAACGATTTTAAGTATATAAATATTTATATGTTTCCTGTTATTAATTATATATTTGTTTATTGGTTTTCACCTCAATAAAACTTTGTAATCGCATATGGAAAAATAGAAATTAAAGTGTTTAAAATAAAAAAAATGCTTTGATAAACAAGTTTCACGTCATTCAAAAATTTGCTTTAATTTTCGTATACAGGGCATTCCCTCTTATTAATTATATACTTCTTTGTTGGTTTTCACGTCAATAGAACGTTGTAATTTCATATAGAAATTACAGTATTTAAAACAAAAAAAAGTGCTTTCATAAACATTTCATTAAACAATTTACTTTAATTTACGTATACAGGGTAATTCATAATAAAGGTCACATTAATTTTATCAACGATTTTAAGTATATAAATATTTATGTTTCCTTATATCAATTATATACTTGTTTATTGGTTTTCACGTCAATTAAACCTTGTAATAGCATATAATCAAAGTATTTAAAATTTAAAAATAATGCTTTAATAAAACTTCATAAAAAAAATTACTTTAATTTACGGGGTATTTCAGAATAAAGATCACATTAAAAGTCATTATTAATTTTATTACATACATAAATAAAAAGTTTAACTCGAGTAGAATTTGAACCTAGACATTTACTTTACTAGGGTGGCTCACTAACCAACTGAGCCATGGGCGTAGCCAGCAAAGGGCAGGAGGAGCAACTGCCCCCCATGGAAGAGCAAAAATAAATTAAATAATTTTAAATTTTAATAAACAAAAATTAAATCTAAAATATACATATTTTTCTGTTCTGCATATTTTTTTGTTATCTGTTTTATATATTTTGTTTGTTGTTGTGGTCGTTTGGTTGCTTTTATGAACATTTAAAATTAATTAATAAGCTCTAATAAATAAAATTATTCGTGTTTCCTTTGTCACTAAAATATATTTCATCAGCAAAAACAAAGCTGTTTGAAAAACTGACATAGTGCTAAATATATATTAACATCGTTTTCGATCTATGCATTTAATGAATTGGTGCACACCAGAATTGTCCCACACCAGAATTGGATAAAACGAGTGTTCTATTTACTCTCAGGATACGTCAATTTTTAGTGTTCGATTCAACCACTTAACAGTCGGACATTTTTGAGAAAAATGGTAAAAAAATTGTCACTTTTTTTTGTCTTGTGCTCTTGTCTAGCGACAGTGTCCTATTTAATAGTGTAACGAAACGCCACTGGTTTTCTTCGAGAAAAATCGAGATACAAGTGAGGAATATACGGGAACCGGCGATGCGAATGTTCTGGCAATTTCTAGGCTCAAAAAGGGTATATAAAATTGCCTATCCGGCGCGAAGACAGACAGTACAGTACAGTTCATAGTGCAGGATACGAAGTTGCATACGGCGAATAGAAAGCGAGGCGCGAGATTTAAAAGCGGAATAGTTAAAAAGTGTTGAGAAAGTGAATATTTGTGTTTGTTTTGTTAACTTTATTGGTTTTAAATAAAGTTGGTGTGAATAGTTATCAGTGTTAAATTATTGCCTGAGAAACAAGAGGGAAAATCCGTAACAATAGTTTTACCACAGAATAAAGAGACAGAAATCACAGAAAAGACAATATGGATATAAGAAATTGGTTACAAAAGGTAAGTTAAATAATTTCAGTAGAAAATTAAATTTTTAATTAAAACTTTAGAGTCATTCCATTAGAAATGGTCCAAAATTTGAAAATTGGTTGCTCGACCAGCACCAAATAAAACAAAACTACCATGTAATGATAGCTTATAATGTAAATATGTGATATCCGATGTTAATTTTGTTCAAAATTATTTGTATCGCAACGTTTGGAAAAAATTCAATTGCAGCCCTTTACAAAATTGCCAATTGCTCTTTACTCTTTGCTTGTATCTTTGTGAAAGAATTTTATTAGCTTTGGCAAAAGATTCTGTGCATTATTAATATAACTTTATATATTTTTCATTATTATGATACCAACTTTTTGCCTTCTAATTATAACAAAAATTACAATAATGCACCGATGATTTTGACAGCTGATATCTCAAATGGGACTAAATATAAAAACTTGAAATTTTCACATATTAAAGATCAAAAAGCACTTTATACGTGCTATTAATTTCATTTTGTGTTTTTAATCTAGAGAAAAATATTAACATCGGATATCCACATTATAAGCTATCATTACATGGTAGTGTTGTTTTATACTAATTTTATACTAGGGACTAAGAACAAGAATGATATTAGGTTATTATTTTTAGGTCAAAAATCTCTAAAACGGAAAAAGTTCATGATGATAGTAGTGGAAGTGGAAGCAATGATTGTGATGAAGATGAAAATAAAATGGTCGGAACATCAAAATCGGAATCTATTTTTGAAGGAGGCTCAAGTAGTTCTTCAAATCTACATGAAGCTGTCTCTGGAACTGGGACCTCTAAACAAACTGAAGAACGCGATGGCTACCATGAAAATGACATTGGTCGTTATGTTAGTTTTGCCAATAACTTGCCTTCTGAAAAAAGAAGGAATTGCTGACAAACCCTTGGGTTCCATCATCCAATTACGATTTTGCTTCTGATGCCATTCACTTGAAAAGAAAATGTAACCATCGCTGGTTAGATCAATATACTCCATGGTTGGTGTACTCAAGTCGTTTGAAAGGTGCTCTATGTTTGTATTGTGTTTTATTCCGCCAAGAATTGCTACAGTTAAAGGAGTTTTGGGGTCATTTATGGTAAGACCTTACATGAAGTTTAAGGATATACATGAAGATTGTAGAAAGCACGTTGGCAGCCATTACCACAAATCTTCAACAGCTGCTGCAAAAGCATTTCTTGAAAATGCTCCTGTTGATGTCCAGTTGCAGATAGGGCACCATAAGACGATTGAAGAAAATAAACAAATATTGTCAGCAATTATTTCATGCATAATATTTTGTGGAATTCATGATTTGCCACTTAGAGGAAAACAAGGAAATGAGGGAGTTTTCTTTGACCTTTTAAATTTGAGGATTGACTCTGGTGGTGAGAAGCTAAAGAGTCACTTGGATAAATCTCAAAAAAACGCAGTCTGTACCTCACCAACAATTCAAAATGAGATCATACAATTATGCGGTGAAGTTATCAAAGAAAAAATAATCGAAGACTGTAAACGGGCAAAAGCTTATGCTGTAATGGCTGATGAAACAGTAAATATCGCTGGAAAAGAGCAGCTTTCTATTGTATTAAGGTTCTATGATGAAAGCCAAAAATAATCAGGGAGGAATTTGTAGGCTACATTGAGTTAAAATGTCAAGATGCTTCCACAACCGCTAGCGCAATTAAAAGTTTTTAGAAGATAATTTTTCCGCCGATAATTGTGTGGGATTCGGATTTGTTCCACGATGGCCGGCAAAGAGGTGGTGTACAGGCCATTCTTAAAAAAAGTACGCTAAATCTTTATTTTCCATTGCTCCAGCCACAGACTAAATCTTGTGGTCAATGATACTAGCAAGCTACCAGAAATAAGAAACACAATTGCAACGGTTAAAGACACAATAACCTTCTATCGTGAATCGCCAGCCCGTAGGAAATCGGTTCCAAATCTGTCAAGGCTCTGTGAGACCAGATGGTCGGAAAAATATAAGAGCATAAAAATTTTCATAAAGCTTCGCTGACATTGTTAAAGCACCAGAACATCTATCTGTCGAAGGAAACTATGCAACAAGAAAATCTGCCTACCAATTGCACTGTGCAGTTACTCATCTTAGGCTTAAACATAATTGCAAGATACTCTGCAATTTTGGAACCCGTTGTAAACGTTTTACAAGGTAAAAGTATGGATTTGGTTATGGTAAAGAAACATATTGATGATATTTTATATGTAATCAAAGAAGATCGACAAGATGTCGAAAATGTTTCTTATGAATTATTTAAAAAATCACTTGATATCGCAGAGAAAGTAGGGGTTGAGTTGTCAGTATCACGAGTCACTCAAAAGCAAGTACACAGAAGTAATCCACGATCTGAGTCTGCAGTTGAATACTGGAAGCGGTCAATAATCATCCCCTATCTTGATTCTTTAACTTCGTCTTTGGATGCTAGATTCTCCAACGAAAATACACCTGCTTTTGCTTTAACATATCTTCATCCTTCAAGCATGCTCAAAATGGCTTCGAAAGATTTCAAAAATAATGCAGAATCTTTCATGGAATTTTATAAGTTGGGTGAAGTCTCTGCAGAATTAGATTTGTGATACAATATGTGGAAGAAAAAGAATTTAGCAGAAGACAAATTAAAAGACATTGAAGTGGCTACACTTTTGGAGGAAGCTAATGTTTTTTCCCTGCAACAAGACACGCACTGATAATATTAAGTGCTTTCCCATCCAGTACTGCTACCGTGGAAAGACCTTTCAGTACCCTGCGAAGGGTAAAAACCTGGCTCAGGAGTACAATGGGTGATGACAGACTCACTGGGTTGTGTTTGATGAGTGTGCATCGAAAATTTTTGAAGGAAAATCAGGACTGCATAGTGAAGAAAGTTTTGGATAAATTTAGTTTAAACCCAAGAAAAATTTTATTAGTTTAATTTAAGTATAATTAAAATCTCAAAGTTTTGTTTTCATTTGCCTTTTCTTTTTATCCTAAAATTTTACATTTTGAACGACCATGGACCATGGTCCCCCCTGTTATAAATCCTGGCTACGCCCTTGAACTGAGCTATCGAGATACAAGTCCCAATCGATGTAAATTTTGACTTTATGTATTTAGAACTCATGTTCTAAAGGAAAACTGCATAAAAAATATTAAAATATCGCCCCTCCCTCCCCCCAGAAATCTAATAATGTTCTTATACACTGCTTATTAGCTTATCGGCTCTGCTAAATTGCAACTTTCCTTCTCGTGTGTTGTGAAGATTTATAATTAGCAGTTTCCAAGCGAATATTATGATGAATAATCATTTTTATTCCATTATGTCCAATCGTTGCTTCTGGCTCAAGCCTTCTTGGCAATAAGCTTTTAGATGTTCTTTTAGACCAGATAAGTGTTTTTGCTTATCAAAAGCGACATTAAATAATATATAAATATCTTTAACAAGATCCGTAAATCTTTGCGTGGGCCTTTTCAGGAATTTTATGGATTTTTCACAACCATAATCCTTATGAAGTAAAAATATTTCGCTTTCGTTAATAATGTCTGCGTGTGATTTCAACATAAGTATTTCACAAAATTGACATTTATACTGTTTTAAAAGTTTATAAGCTAAATATCCCGCAACATAAACATTAGAGCAAATTTCAAGCGTGCTTTTTTTTTGGAGATGGCATCAATATTTTCTTTATTCTCCAACACAATACACTTGCTATTTTGTATATTTAAATTGTGATCTTTCGCAGACACTTCCCTTAATACAAAATGCTCATTTTCAGAGAGCTCACTATTTTCCTCCTCGTTCTTCTCTTGCATGTCTAAATCTATATTCACTATATTGAATGTATTATTATTTTCATTATTCAAGTATAATAGATAATGATATTAAAAAAAGACATGTTAATAAAACAACGATGTTTTTAAGATATGAATTTTAAATATAATTATTAATTTTCGAGAATTTTTAATTTTCTATTTTGTTTTTGTTGTTTATCACTTTTACATTTTCGAATTTTTTCCGTTTCCCACTTGAAACTTCGGTACATTATCATTTTCATAAAATGTTAAAGAATATTTGTTTATGGCAATTGCAAACATTAATTTTACTTAAATACGGTTTTAATCTTTCCGTTATATTTTTGATAATTCTTTTTGAATTTATACTTTTCAAAATTAATAAAAAATTTCCAATAATAAGGCAAAAGATTTATAATATGAAACACAAGGTTTCTTTAAAAACTTTGCTGATCCTGATTTTGAAAAGTCCTTATTTATTATAAATATATAATTAGAATCTACTAAATCACATTCTGTCAATAAATATTTTTTGCAAATTTCGCAATCAACTTTTTATTAAATTTTATGCGCCACAAAAGCTGCCACATAAGCCTGTGTCGTGCTTTCTAAAGTTACAGGTTTTATTTCTTCTTCTATTACTTCTTCAAGTATATCATCTTCTTGAAATTCTTCATTTTCTTGTACTATTATGTCGTTCATATTTTTATCAACATTCAAAGCAGTTTTTTGTGCGGTGTAAATGTCATGTGCATTTTCCTCATTGCTTAAAACGTCTAAAAATCGGCCAAAGTCTGTCACAATTGCCATTATCCACAGCAATTTGCAGTCGAATATTAGCGTAATGTTGAAGGGCAATTCGAAATTGACGCACAGTGGGCATTGGGTTATAACCGCCTCTTGTCCGCATTACAGAAAAAAAGTTTTCAAGCGGATCTTGATTCAAGAATGAAGTTAATAAGTATTTAATGTCGTAATTGGTTTTAAATCGAACCACGACATTAAAATTGATTTTATAGAAAGTTGAAATCCTTGAATAAAATATATGTTTGTTCGTAGTCTTCCATTTTCAAAAACTTTTAAACTTCTAAAAAATTAAGGCCATCCTTCAAAATGTTTTGCGCGTTATTATTAAAACAGACAATCGTCGTCGGTTTCTTCTACTATCACCCAAATATCGACTGTTTAAAGCGTCAAATATTTCATCTATTTTCTGAACAAACTGAGCGGTATTAGATGCTGCGGTTGAAGTAAGCTGTTTAGTGTCAACCAAAGATTTTACAGTTGTTGCTACCGAGTGAGAGAAAATTTGTGCTGCATATGCAACTCGCATTTTCTGGAATCAATTGGGACGTATATGTTTTATCTGTTATTTTTAATAAACTTCGAGTTGTAGAGCTAGCTCCAGGAATTGGTACATCGCCCGCTAATTCGTTTAGAGAGGAGCAAGTAAAAATGAGTGCAGCAATAACGCGCCTTAAAACAAATCATTGTTGCTATTTATATTGCAAAGAAAATGCGAAAAAGGACAAGCATTTAAGTTTTTCAAATTTCCGACAAAAATGAAGACATTTTAAGTGAGTGGGAGCAAAATTGTGGAAATATAAATGTGTACCTAACGGATAATTCAGAGTTAGGTAATAAAGTCCTGTGAAAAGCATTTTATTTCCGATAATATAATCATTCAACAAAAGCGGAAAATTTTACGAAAGAATGCCGTGCCTATAAAATTTTATCAAGGTAAGTTTATTACTATTTTGCTTATTCATTTATTTATTTTCAAAGTTAAATGTTATCTATTGAGGTATGCACTTAAAATTGAAATAAAACAAAATGGTAATTTTGTATAAATTCCAGTGAATAAAGAGTATATATTCCATTTATAATTAAATATACCTAAGTTTGAACATTCAATAGACCCTACGGTTAGGCCGAAAGAAGCGCAATTAGGAAATATAATTTTGGTAATTATTGGGGCGAATATTAGCGACAATTCGCCGCGCTATTGCTGATGTAAGACCTCAAGATAAAGGCATTTCACAGCAATAATTATATCCCCATTCTCGGGTCCGCCATGAGACACCTCTCCCTGGCGGTACTATATTAGGTTTTTTTGTCATATATGCTATATTTTACCTTTTCTCTGTAAAAATAATTGTAAATTTATGAGTAACAATATAAATTTTTTTACTATTTTCTAAATTTTAGCAGACAGTCAAGCCAACAATAAAGACATTCGCAAAGACTTTTTCTGACATGGATGGTAAGCTTATTAATTATCATAATAAACCGTAAATGTATAAATGCATTTTTTAGAAAACAATCCCGACATTACAAATGATTCACTATGTTCCAAAGAGAAAAGATCTCGTCAGATGGACACAATATCTGGTTTGTTTAAATTTTTCTGTTATTTTAATATTAAAGTTAATATTATTTTTTTAATTTTTTTAATAGATGAAATTTCTCTCAAGAAAGAGGTACATTTTAATACAAAAGAAGATGTTGCAGAAGGATTTGAAGATCTTGGCCATCTTGGACGAAAAGGTATGCCTGCTAATACAGCGTTAATGTTTTATATACGTGGCCTAATAGAAAATTGGAGACTTCCCCTTTGTTACGTTACCTCTGAATATTAAAAAAATAATATTAACTTTAATATTAAAATAACAGAAAAATTTAAACAAACCAGATATTGTGTCCATCTGACGAGATCTTTTCTCTTTGGAACATAGTGAATCATTTGTAATGTCGGGATTGTTTTCTAAAAATGCATTGATACATTTACGGTTTATTATGATAATTAATAAGCTTACCATCCATGTCAGAAAAAAGTCTTTTGCGAATGTCTTTATTGTTGGCTTGACTGTCTGCTAAAATTTAGAAAATAGTAAAGAAATTTATGTTGTTACTCATAAATTTACAATTATTTTTACAGAGAAAAGGTAAAATATAGCATATATGACAAAAAAACCTAATATAGTACCGCCAGGGAGAGGTGTCTCATGGCGGACCGGAGAATGGGGATATAATTACTACTGTGAAATGCATCTGTTTGCCTTTATCTTGAGGTCTACATCAGCAACAGCGCGGCGAATTGTCGTTAATATTCGCCCCAATAAATTGCCAAAATTATATTTCCTAATTGCGCTTCTTTCGGCCCAACCGTAGGGTCTATTGAATGTTCAAACTTAGGTATATTTAAGTATAAATGGCATATATACTCGTAAATCACGGGCATTTATACAAAATTACCATGTAGTTTTATTTCAATTTTAAGTTCAAACCTCAATAGATAACATTTAACTTTGAAAATAAATAAATGAATAAGCAAACTAGTAATAAACTTACCTTGATAAAATTTTATAGGCACGGCATTCTTTCGTAAAATTTTTCTGCTTTTGTTGAATGATTATATTATCGGAAATAAAATGCTTTTCACACAGGACTTTATTACCTAACTCTGAATTATCCGTTAGGTACACATTTATATTTCCGCAATTTTGCTTCCACTCACTTAAAATGTCTTCATTTTTTGTCGGAAATTTGAAAAAACTTAAATGCTTGTCCTTTTTCGCATTTTCTTTGCAATATAAATAGCAACAATGATTTGTTTTAAGGCGCGTTATTGCTGCACTCATTTTTACTTGCTCCTCTCTAAACGAATTAGCGGGCGATGTACCAATGCGTATACGCATACAACGTTATAAGCGAAGCTTCACATGTAACGTTCTAGACGTGACTGAGAATTCCTGGAGCAAATGCAGCGACTTGCGACCTCAGCGCTCCTATCCGCCAGAGCAAATTTTATGCACAAAACGCCTTGCCCTTTCGCGAGTCTCTATAAGTTTTCAGTCAACGGTACTATTTAATTCAAACGTCATTAAAATTACAGTTTCTAAATGTATACGACTATCGTAAAATAAAATTCTACTACCAGAGGCATCAAAACTATGTATATCATACTACCGCTACCACACTTTTGTTTAATTTATGAAGTTGAACAATAATCAATGTAGCGCTATTGTACAAGCATTAGAAAATGAAGTTTAAAAATTTTATTTTTTCTGTCTATTAACCGTCTTTGGTTATCATCAATATCCTTAAAAAATGATTGCTATCTCATTTGTTTAAATATTTATGTTTTCTTTTAAACGCCCTCACTGCTGATTCCTTAAAATCTTGTTATCGCTGAAACTAAGAGGCGCATCGGGTTTCAAAATAAGTAAATAAATTAAACAGTATCAAATTTTAATATCTGTTATTCTATCAAATTCCTACATTTCCTGGATAAACCAGTAAAAACCTTAAACTTGAAATATTACATATACAAACAATACAATCCAAACCCAGGTTTATGAATTCATTCGCGAATTTATATTTGTGACATCAGTTGCTTGCAAATATAGTGATATAGGCTTATTGAACCCTTACACCTACTTAAAAGTTCCTTTCCTATTATCACTCGGCTCGATTTCTACGACACGGTGGCAAATCCGTAGACAATTGTTATGGTGCGCATGGTTGCATTCTAAACTACGGATTTCCTTTGTTCATTTTTGTTTGGTCGGTGATTATGAACTAATACAATTCATTGTTTCAGATTTGAGTTGCTGCTTGTACTTTGTTCCGATCTACCAGTATTTCCGATAATTGAAGAGGCGAATTTACGGAAGCTGAAATCTGCAATGTGTCTTTTGGCAGTAACCATCGTCCCAAAATCTTTTGTAGTTCTTATTCCTAATCAATCTATTGATAATGGTGGCGTTTTCGTCCATGCAGAACACTGTTGTTTTTTATCACACACTTTTCAATTAGTTTCATTAGTTACTCCATAATGATTATAAGTTGCACTTTTAGTTATCAAAACATGCTTTAAGGCTTTCCTAAATCCTAAACCTCAACTTTCGCGAATCAAACATAAGTGCATCTAGTAGGTGTTGATAGAGGTTCAGTTGCATCATGAGAGAGTGTGTTCTTGGTGTGATGCTTTAGACTCTGTTTCGCTTGTAAATATAAAAATCCGGGATCCAGTATGACCCATTTGCGTAAGATTAGTTTACGATTTTTTTACGTTTTTCATCTCATATTATAGCTGTACTAATACAAAATGGACTACTGCAGGCGCACACGCGGGACAACAATTAATAGGAGCATGTTAATCATGTTTAAAAACAAATTTCAATGTTTTAAATGCTTATAGTTTAAACTTTGTTTATGTATTGTTTAAGGACATCTTCGTGCGTTGTCCTTGGCGTTCTTCCTGCTTCCTCGATGCTCCCGGTCCTGCTGCTGCCTTGAGTCCGACGGTCTTCTATCCCTGATAAGGAATGTTTTAATTCCGCTTTCTCTTCTATCAGTGTATATTAGCAATGAAGTGTATAGGAACAGAATGTACTTAAAAAAAAGGTACTTACTAGATATAGATGTTCTGTATAGAGTAGTTAAGTATCAGAAACCACGCTATGGTTTTGATAAACTAAAAAATAAGGTCGGATACACACATACAGTGTGTATGCGGATGGAGTCCCCAAGAGGGAAAAAATATTTATTAATCATTTTACGACCAAAAGTCATTCTTTATAAAAAGTTCTGCTTGTTGAGAAAATGAATTCACGATAAAAAAAATTTTAGATCAGATGTACAGGGTATTAATAAATTAGGAAAACATGAAAATGCTGCAACAAGCAGAACTTTTTATAAAGAATGAATAATAAAATTTTTTTCCCTCTTGGGGACTCCATTCGCGGACACAGTGAGTATTAGCATTACTGCATAATAAGTTCAGCATTCGACAATACAGTACCAGAGAATTTGAAGGAAGTTTAATTTATAGTACTGTGTCTATAGTGTGTCCCAAGTTTGGCTTACATGTATTCCTATCTCTGAAACCGTTTTAGCTACCGGGTTGGTTAAATTAGAATAGTTTTACAGAACTTTATTACAAATTTAAACCCCCTTAAAACTTGACATATCTTTTGTGGTTTTTGAGATAATGGGAAAAAACAAAATGGTGCATTTTGTCGGCAGCTCATAAATGTCTGATATGATTTTTTATTAATATATTATTAGGGCACTTTCATAAAAGGAATTTAATAAAGACAAAAATAATTTTGTAGCTTCATTTCTTTTCGAGATATTTACGTGAACTCTTTATTTTCTTTCCGACTACATATTGGATGTTTGCAGTTTTGGAAAAAGCTGTTCAAGAGCTTTTCATTGCTTATTACAAGGTTAATAGTTTCCTTAAGCTTCAAAATTCGAAATTATTGTTTTTTCATAATAGGCTTTAATTACGCATGGCCGCCATCATGAAACAATAGACTGTCTCGTATCAAAATTCCATTTCGTTGAGTTGCCATCTAATTGCGTAATTCATTGGTTTTTGGTAAAGTCTTAAATTTTTTTTCAAGCACTTAGTAAGTATAGCTGTTAATTATTCTAACGAAGAAAATTTAGGTATGATTGAACTCTATTTTAAAGCTAGCAGGAATTCAGTAGCTGCAGCAAAAAGCATATGAAACTCAATTTCCGGTGCGATATCAACCAAACCAGAGACATTTTAGATTTTCAGTTACAAACTTGTAAACTTGTAGATCATTTTTGAAACTAAAATTCAAAACTTGTCCGAAAAATAATGAAGCAAGAAAGGTTAGGAACGAACTAAATACTTTAGTAAAAAAATTAAAGAAGATACTGCAACATAGTTTTCATCCTTACAAACCTCGTATTGTAAAGGATCTTCACGTAAATTATTTTAATAGAAGAATTAGATTTAGTGAATGGGTAATAAGGAATATAAGAAATACCGAACTTTCAATCCAAAGTTTTTTGGACAGACGATACACGGTTTGCGAATTGTAGAATATTAATATGAATAATCATCATTGCTGCGAATGAAAATTCAAATAATTTACACGAAACGCGTCTACAAATAAGGTTTCAGTTTAATGAGTGATGCGACGTTATAGATAGGTTAAAAATAGCCTTTTTTTACGAGCCAAACAAGATCAAGCCTTTACTTTTGTGTTTTAGATGACAAATTAATTGGGCCGAGAAATAAATATTTGCGACTATTGCAGGAACATATTTCTGCTATTAGGAATGATGTTCCTCTAAATAAATGGCCCACCATGTGGTTCCAACAAGATGGCTGTCCAACCCGCAATACCAGGGAGTTAATGGAGCTCCTCAGAAAATATTATCTCCTATTGCTTGGCCGGTAAGGCTACCAGACCTCAGAGACATACTTTAAGATGAGTTACCCATAAGGTGAAGCGTAAAGAATGTGTTTAAGGTGGATGGAGGCATGTGTTGCAGATTTGTTTTGTTTACTACCCTTTTTATATTAATTTTTGTATTACATTTTTGTTCCACAGTTACATTAATTCAATTAACATTCTATATAATTATTACGGAATTAAATAGTATAAGGATAATAATAAATAGGAAACTCTTACCTGGAAAATGTCTCTTGTAGCTTTGATGTAACAATAAGCCTATTTAAACCACAGAGTAATGACGAGAGGGGACGTACCAATAGTTTATAGGCGCGCAAATTAGCAACACAGACGGAAGGGGAGAACGCGAAAATTTATGCAACCAGTGAAACGCGTTGACCAAACATTAAATTACCATATGCTCTAATGTGATGTAATATCGCGTCGTTTCTTTCAATTTTCTGCATTATCTGATAAGATAGGTATAACATTTTACCAGAATAATTTCTTTACTTATAGAGTTAGGAAAATATAAATATATATCGTAAATACATAATTTTGCAACAATTTTATTTAGAAAAACACATTGTACATACGTACATACATAGATATTTAGTGACCCAAAATATAACAAATTTATTATAAAGCATCCGGTTTGGATATGAACTTTGAATATTAATTTCACACACATAATGAATTCGTGTTTCAATCCGGATATTTTGGAAAACTATACATGCAAATGATTGTAAATATATTTTATACAGATGAACTAATTGTATTAGATAAATGATAAAAGTATATTACAATGCTATGCGACAAACTTAATCATTTTAGTACGACAGGTAATAGATACTTTTGGGGGACATACAATTAAATGACGTGAAATTTTATTTTCGTAAATTTAGAGAAGAGCGTAATGACTTTGAAGTAATGGATTTTACTTAATGTACACTTTAATTATTAATACAACTAATGTGAATTAGAAGTAATGGAAATAAATCAACCAAATTTATTTAAAATAGTACTTAATACGGAGTAAATTATTTAATTTTATGCTGAAATATTATATTAAATTAATTTTTTTAATGTTAAGTCGAAGCCTAGAACACATTTCTCTACGCTAACCGGTATTTATTATAATTAATCAGATAAAAATAAAACAACACTATACTGTATTTACGAGTGGAACAAAATGTTTTTTCCCGCTTCCGTGCTTCGTTGACCTAAACGTTTTTGTGCGGATCGATTAGCATAACCCACAACACAACATATAACCATTTTCGATCGCTCCCAATCACTTTTTTATGCACTAAGTTAAAAAATGCGTTTATAAATACATACGGGCCCTTTACTAATTTGAAAGGTTATGGTCAACACTAACACAAGTTGCCTATCCATAAATTTCCCCTTTAGTTGCCAGTTAAAGTTGCTTACGTTACCTTTCGTCTTACTCTATGATTTAAACTTAAGGTAATAGAACAATAACATGACGCATTCTTTTGTTTCATAATGGCGGTCATAAGTAATCAAAGGCTACTATGAGAAAAACAATAATTTCGATTTTTCAAGCTTAAAGAAACTATTAACCCAGACTTGTGTATATCATTGAAAAGCTCTTGAAGAGCATTTTAAAAAAAATGCAAAATCCAAAAGGGGTCGGTAAGAAAATAAAAAGTTCATGTAAATATCGCGAAAACAAATGCAGCTAGAAAATTACTTTCGTCTTTATTAAATTCCTCTTATAAAGGTGTGCTAATAATGTATTAATCAAACAACCATAATTTCACTCATTTACGAGCTGCTGGCAAAACTTAAGAATGTACCATTTTGGTTTTTTCCCATTATCTCAAAAACCACAAAAGATAAATTGAATCTTATGTCGGAATGCAGTGGTAAAAACCAATTATTATAAATAATTTGTACTTAATACTAATTTGTTTGGATTTAATTTAACATCAGATGAGTAACATAAATATTATAGAAATTATATTCCCTTTAGTGATTACTCTCAAAAAGTTGATATTGATCTACTAGGTATCTCTGAGTCTAGATTAGATGAACGTATCCCTGATAATTTAATTTTGTTGTCTAAGAAGTATAATATAGTAGTAGTAGTAGTATAGAAATGTTAGAGATGTGGGAGTCGCGCTTTTTACGAGTACACCTTGATACAACTAGAACCTAATGGACCACATTCTTACATCTGACTTAAAATTGATTAAGTCTTGTACCGTCGACACAAACCACACTACACTAGATTATGGGGCGATTTTTACAGAAGTTAGTGTTATTACATCTTTCTATAAACCTGTCTTTATAGATTACAAACCGTACAAGTCATTAAACACATTACGCAGATCTATTTGCTATGGATCCGCTGGATATAGATTGACAGTTTATACAGATTTTCCAGTATAAATGACTACTAGTTTATTTGACCATGCTTCCATAAGGCGATCACGTATTACTAAGAAATCGCCGCTTTGATTGACCGACAATATTAATATTCTCATGAAACTGCGTGATAGTGCTCATCGCTGTTATTTCCTTACAAAAGTTTAACCCCATTGGAATTTCTTCAAAGGTTTGAGAAATGTAGTCAACGAGACCACAATAGAGGAAAAGCGGGCCTCCACTGAACACAATACAAAAACTAATTCCAAAAGTAGCAACTTGTACGAGGGGTTACCCAAAAACTGTTTTAATGTTGAAAACAGCTTACAAAGATGATGCTATGGGAAAAGCTCAAATGTACGACATGTTCGCTCGGTTTAAAAATGTTGATATGTCTATTGATTACAAACCTCGTTTCGGACGTTCATCAACTGCTCGAACCGACGAAAATGTTGTAAAACTTAAAAAAATTGTGCTCACAGACATGCGACTGATGATTGATCAAATGTCAGAGATTGGTGGGGAATTTTGGAGCTCAATTCAGCAAATTTTAACTGAAGATTTAGAAATGAAAAGGGTGGCTGGCAAGTTTGTTCCTCGGGTTCTGACTGACAATTAAAAATAACGCCGAGTTAAAACATGTCGTACTTTGAAAGAGCAGCTTGAAATTGATCCAGATTTCCTGTCGAAGGTCATTACTGTTGATTAATCGCGATTACGACCCGAAATAAAGCAACCATCAAGCCAATCAAAACAATGATTTTTTAATGTGAAATTGGTAGTTCATTCAGTGTTTGTTCTACCAGGCCAGACCGTCGTTAACCAAGCTTTTTATTTGTAAGTTTCAAGAAGATTGCGCAACAGCGTTCGTCAAAAAAGATCCGAAAAAGAGTACAAAAAATGTTTCAAACAGTAAAGACACCGATGGCACAAATGTATCAAGTGTAATGGCGAGTACTTTGAAGGAGATATGGTTGTTTGTTAAAAATTGATTATATATATATATATATATATATATATATATATATATATATATATCAATATATGTGTGTGTGTGTACGTATGTATATATATAATTGTTAAAAATAATTTCGGTTCTTTTGGGAACCCACTCATATATGTTGCTGTCCAAAGTTGGACTGGGTCATAACAAGTCAAACACACAGCTCCGTGAGAGTCTGAATGATGTTGATAAGATCAGTGGGAATCAGTGGTTATCACAATTCTACGATACACATACATGTGAACAAATTACTGAGCTTTATACATTTAGCATTGCAGAAGAAACAGTTACAGTTAATATTTAATGGAAATTTATTTATTTTTGTTTCTTGCTCAAAACAACAGAGAAATTACTCCATTTATAGTTTTGAGGACAATTTCCAACTTAAAATTAACTATATAATGATAATAAGTATCTTGCTTACTAGACGTTCAACATAAGGATAATTTTTTTTTAAATCGTAGTAAAGACAGGCCAAATAACTCCGGATAAATTAATAGCATGCGGGTAATAGGGGAATTACTGTGTGCGATAGTTCTCGTTTGTGGGACTTCAAACAATATAAATTTTGCTCTCGTTCTGTGATCTGGGACGTTAATACCAATTAATGAGTGTAAGTATGGAAAATTAATGTGATTATTAAGTAATTTAAATGAACATAATAATGCGTCATCACGTCTACGGTCGCTTAATTTCCTAAAATTATATAAATTCACCAAGTCGTCGTAATGACCAAAACGAGGATACAAATGTGTAAGCCTAAAGTGAAGGCATCGTAAAAATTTGCTTTGTATCATTTCAATTGTTCTAATACGTTTGTTTGAATATGGTGACCAAATGATAGAGGCAGATTCAAGCTTAGATGGCACTAGAGTATGATATAGTACTTAGTATGTTTTACAATTTTTGAAAGATTGCGACGACCTCAAAACAAACCTAAGTTGTAATATGCACTCTTGATGGTTTCCTGAACATGATAATCGGAAGTCAATTTATCATCGAATACCACTCCTAGATCCCTATGATAACTGACGAGTTCTAGACACTGTCCCTGTACATTTAACTAAAATTAATGATTTCTTTTTTACGGGAAAATCTTATAAATTTGCACTTCGCCACATTTAGTACCAAACCGTATCACTGGATTCAACTTTGCAATCTTAAACAATCTGAGTAATATCTAATTGCATAAATTATTTTAAGATCATCAGCAAACAGTAAATCATCACCAAACTTAATAACATCCGTCAAGTCATTAATTAATGAAATGAACAGCAGGGGGCCTAAATTTGACCCTTGTGGTACTCCAGAGGGTCCAGAGTTTATCTAGCAAAATTTCATGATTGACTTTGCCAAAGGCATTACATACATAGTAAATACAATTTTATGTTTTTTTCTGACTTCTAAAAAATATTTATTATTCATTTTGCAGAAAGTGTCTTCTCCAAAGGCATTTTATGATCTACGACCTATTAGTTTTTACCTGTCACATCCAAACTTCTTGAAAAAGTTCTCTAGTCACAAATAAAAATATTAAAGTATTTACTCCGATTTCATATATTTCCTAAATTTCAATCGGGCTTTAGAACTGGGTACAGTTGCGAATCTGCATTATTATAGGTCACGGACGATATTTTATCTTTTATCCGTAATAACCAGTATACCATATTGATTCTTTTAGTTTTCTGAATCGTTCGACACTATTTGCCATAATACTTTGTTATTATTATTGGTTTCGATCCAAAGTCTATTACATTATTATTCAATTATTTATGTGGAAGAAGGTTGTAAACCACAATCACTTTTCAAGGGTTACCGCTTATATGCTGACGATTTACATATTAACATAAGAATCCAAAAAGTAAGCTATTGCTATTTGGAGCAGCTGAAGACTCAACAGGACAAACTGATTTTTTTTTCCTTTTGTAGTACAGCTAAATTATAATGTATAAATCACCTGCACATATATATATATATATATATATATATATATATATATATATATATATATATATATATATGTATATAATTAGTACAATTCACTTTCGCCAAGTATTAAACGTCTGTCTCCACTGAAATTTAAGAAAACACTTCTTAAAAACCTGCCGTGCAGTCATATACCTTTAAGTTACTACATACACATTTTACTTCTATGTCATCTCAATCTTCACTTTATTTTTATTTAAAACCTTTCACGTAATCTTTTGTTCATACTAAGCCCATCCGTCATATGTAAATCATAATTTTGCGGGCTAAGTGAAAGAGCACTGAAGGATGTAGTATCCTGAAAGTGACCTTCGCCATTTGGACACCGAGATCTTCCTATACACTTTATTGGCAGTCTATCAATGCATATTATTTGTGTCTAAATAAAGGCATTATTATTATTATTATCATTATTATTGTTTAAATTTGGAATAAAGTTCTCTAAAGCTTTCCTAATTTAAGCAACCCTGTAGTTCACAAGGTCTCCGAGATAGCAATACATATAAGTTAAGGTTCCGAAGAGCCTGAGGGGTACCAAGTACTCCTCTTTAGGGGGAAGGAAAAAGAAAAATTTCTTTTAAATTAGATACAAAATTATGAGTTCGTATGCTCTGCAGTCTAAGTGACAATTATCATAATGCAAGTGTCAAAAAAAATAGACAAATCAAATCTATTTAATTTGTATTTTGCTTCCTGCCTAACTTATTTCAAAATTGTGCTTTGTCATTAAAGGTCCGTTTAAAGTTCTTACAGTAAGGCTAGCTCTTTCGCTGGTCCAAATTTTATTCATTTCAGAAAAAATCTTTCCGTGGCGGCGTTGGATCCCGGTAAACAAATGCACACTTCAAAAATTATTAATGCGTTGTTGACTGGCATATTTTCACTCTTGAAGCGGTTAAAAACTCGACCCATTGTTTGTTAATAGATTCAGAAACTTCATTCCATCCTTGTATTTTTTGACTGATTGTATACTTTTTAATGCAGACAATTTCATAAAAAAATCCTACATGAATATCAGGGTGTTGTTTCTGAAAAACAGTTAAAGAGTTTCCAACATCTGACCACAGAAACGCTTGCGAATCTTCAAGGTGTTTCATCTAAGTAATCCAAAACATGGTCACTGGCACTTTAAATTGAGTTACGGCTGGATTTTCTCCTTCATCTACTAGCATAGTGTTAACTTGATTTGGTAAATACTTGATTTTTCCGTTCTAACAATTGTTGCTTTAAATTTGGTGGAACTATGTCTACCATTGAAGATTTTTCAGATCCCACTTACGAACTGTAGAAGCTTGTGAGTGAAGAAAGCATATCCAAACTTCAAACAGATTATTATAATTATTATAAGTTTTTGTTATGAACGAATAAGTTCAAAGGTAAATATGTAATTAAAAATTATTATTAATTTTATTAAATACATAAATAAAAAGTTTACCTCGAGTAGGATTTGAACCTACGACCTGTACTTTGCTAGAGTACCGCGCTTACCAACTGCGCCATCAAGGTTCAAGCCCCAATCGATGTAAATTTTGGTCTTTATGTATGTAGAACTGATGTAAATTTACATGCTTTATGTATGTAGAACTGATCTAAATTTACGTCGATTGGGGCTTGAATCTTGATGACGCAGTTGGTTAGCGCGGTGCTCTAGCAAAGTACAGGTCGTAGGTTCAAATCCTACTCGAGGTAAACTTTTTATTTATGTATTTAATAAAATTAATAATACTTTTTAAACAGATTGTTTTTAAAATTATTAAGGATCAATGTGGGATATTTTTCTTGAGAGAGAAAGTAACTCTGTAACGGTTTGAACAACGCTAACCATTTGGTTTTACTGTATTCCAACACAAAATTCTTTTAATTGTTCAACTCGAACAGTGTAAATGTAGATAGGTTTTCAAAATAATGACTTCCATGTCAATAGCCAAGCAGTCTACAGATGTTTGAATACAGTTATGAATGATAGGAGCAGCACAGTTCACCCTAAATAAAGGTCTTTTAAGTAACTGTTGAACTTCATGAAAGACGTTACTTTGGCCATGCCTTGCTGCCCCGCCAAAATTGCAGTTTGTGTTTTCCGCACACATTGCTATTAGTTTTGCTGTTAATTCATATTTGTCAACCGTTTTAATAATATATTCGGATATAATGTCTGAAGTTTCACCTAGAAGATCTTGAACTTGCAAAAGTTTTAGTTGAATGCGCTTATCTTTCATAAAATAGCTTACAAGTATAGGACAAATTTTTACGCTCCCGTGATTTGAACAATCGGTATAAATTGGTACAAAATTGACCGTTTTCAGATCATTTCTTATTGAGCTTAGCGATTCTTCTTGTGTAACACGTAATACTTTCAGATTTGGTTCTAACAAATATTTGTTGGAAGCAATTTTTTATTAGTTTACGAGTGCAATCGATAGAAAGGGACGACTGATTTTGTTCTTCATTTACAAATGTGTCCTTACAAAAAAAAAAGACAACACTGTACTATTACTAGAAGCAGCAATATCTGTCTTTTCATGCTTATGTGTTGAACAATATCCGCCTTTCTATCATGTGCAAGTGAAAACTGGCCACAACATTTTGAGCAATTTACATCACTATCTGAGGTTGTCTCTTTAATAAATGTATATTTACTTTCTAAATTTCTATTAAACGTACCGTGTGAGTCACCATATTTTGACCTCCCCCCTCTAACTCATTTTCTATTAGGTTTACAAAAAAAAGTTTAATACAAAAATTGTTTGGCCCAAATAAAATTTTTCAAATTTTGTCTTATTATATACAGGGTGTCCCGAAACGGTCCGCAGCTCCTGACTTGAGAATTATAAATGGGACACCCTGTATTTTATTTGATTTTTAGATTCTACGTTGAATTCTAAGACAAATTTGTATAAGATACATCTACCCATTCTTTTACCGCTTTCGAGATAAAGGATGTTGAATTGGGTTAGTCATTACATTTTGTCTCCCATGTTTACCTTTTGGTTTACAGAAGTATTAAAAAATGACCGCGGGTGTTAACTTTGTTAATTTAAATGGAACACCAGTTTTACATATTTGGAAAGGATGTTCCCTTGTCGAGTATTGCTATATTGGGTTTTTTTGGGTCTATCTATAGAAATAAGCGAGTTACCTTGAAAAAATAAATGGTTTAACTTCTTTTAGGCATTTCTACCTTTTCCTATTACATGTGGATTTAAAGATTTTAGTTGTAATATATTTTGACGTAGCTATCGGACATTGATACGATCCAAAATATGTAGAGATGTTTTTACTAAACCTCACTAATTGGGCCGTGAGAGGCTTAATTAGTTCATGAACCATGTTATATAGTAGACCGTGACAGTGACAGGTAATGTCATGACAACATCGTTATTGTTTTATAGCCAATATTATTATTATTTGAATAAAATGGGTTACACAGAAGCTGAAAAGTTTGAAATTTCTTCTCTTTATATAAAAAATAATAAAAATAAAAGAGCTTCAAGAAACCAATATATAACATTATACCCAAATAGCAGATCTCCAAACCAGAATACATTTTTGAATATTTACCGTCATGTGAGAGATAATAAAACATTTAAAAGGAAAAAAAACGTATAACTAGGGCAGACGAGAATGAAGAACTTAATACTCTAATTTATTTTGAAGGTAGGTAAACTGAATATTATTAAAGGTTAATTTTGTTATAGAACAAGGTATCTCGCTTATTTTAAGAGCCTTTTTAAAATGATGAAAAATTGTTTCAGAAAATTCAATAAATAGTTTACGGGTGGCATCACATGAGCTTAAAAAAAGTTATTCAAAAATTCGAAGGATATTGAAAAAGAATCACTATAGACCTTACAAGTTACTACCAGTGCAGAAGCTGACAGACGATTAGAATTTTGTCAGCAAATGCTCCAGAGATTAGATGAGGATCCTCATATATATTTAAACACATAATATGGACAGACTAATCGTCATTTTCGACAGCAGGTGTTTTCAATGGCAGAGAACAAAAATGAACGGTAAAGAAAAGTTGGGAAAATTAAGAAATCCGGCAAAAAGTCAGTATTACAATTTGACAGGACAAACATATTTAGAATCTATTCTTCCGGAGGTAGCACTTCTTTTAGAACAACAATTTTCTGCTGAGGAATTAGAAGGAATAATTTGGCACGTAGAAAAATGTATGGAACAAAGAGGAGACTTTTTCCAGCATTTAATTTAAGATCTGTTAATTATTTATTATTTAGAGCGTGTTCAAATTCATAAAATAAAGGATTACTTTCGAATAATAGCCTACTTGATGAAATTAAAAAATCGGTAAAATCTGCCTTCTTTTTACTGTTGGATAGGAATGCAAATGACAACTTTTGCTCAGAATTTAATTCTCTATCGACTGAGTATATTGTATACAGGGTGTTCCATTAGAAAAAAGTATGTTTTCGTGGATTTTTCAAGAATGCGACTTTCAATTGTTTTTCTTTTTCCACCATCGTAATCAGCGTAAAAAAACACACTACTTTGCTAATTTAACCTACTTCGTAGCTCCATTAACAAGAAAGTTACAATAGTGCAGGCTTAACTTTGATGTATCTTATACAGATTTCTCTTAAAATTTAACGTAGAATCTAATAAAATGCAGGGTGTCCCGTGTAAAATTCTCGTCAGGAGCTGTGGATCGCTTCTGGGACACTATATAAATAATAACACAAAATTTGAAAATTCTTGTTTAGACCAAACAACTTTTGTATGAAATTTTTTTTGTAAACCTCATTGAAAATAAGTTAGAGGGGGGTCAAAATATGGTGACTCACCCTGTACACATTCTTTTTGGCATTTTTTGATTTTCTACTGTCCTAAATACACACTACACTATAACGATTATTTATTTAAAAACATTTATTTATTAACACTTAACCTCAACAAACGAACTAATATTTATTTATACGCACTAGTACAAGATACCGTTGTAAAAAATTCTTTTCGCGCTAAACTTGATACTTAATACTCATAAGTTAATTCCTTCTAAACAATGAAACGTCAGAAACGGATCACAAAAGCGTCTTCTTTATAAATACGTACGAAACATTTACGTAATTTATTATAATAATTACATATACTACGAAATGATGGCCCGATTTTGGACGCACTGTATATTAAATAAATTTCACCTGACATTATGTTATGATGAAAGGCTTTTAAGACTATCTTTTGAAAATTATATAACCCTAAAATAAATACACAAATCTAATTTTTATTTTAAGCTTGGGTATCAGGATATATATTTTTTTTTTAGTAGTAATTAAAATCAATTGTAATAATTACTGTTAACTTCTTTTAACTATATAAGAGATTATTGTCTTTCTTTTTCATTTTTCCTTGTTCGGTACACTAATTAATCAATAAACCCATATGAATTTTTTTATTGGAAGGGTGATAGATCGCCTTCGGTCGAACCATTATCCATTTGTAAATTATATTTACAATAAATATTATTATTATTATTACTAATATTATTATTATTTGCACGTTTGTCGTAATGGAAAGCATAGTGCACAGTATTAAACATTTACTCGACGTAGAAACAAATTATATTTTCAACAATTTTAAGCAAATCAGCATCAAGTAAAAGAGGCAATAA
This sequence comes from Vesta saturnalis, assembly GCA_036346205.1. NCBI lineage: Eukaryota > Metazoa > Arthropoda > Insecta > Coleoptera > Lampyridae > Vesta > Vesta saturnalis. Next base: position 1,743,580 of record JARFJB010000835.1, on the reverse strand, counting down.
ATAAATACAATTCACTATTCCACTAAATTACGTATTGTGAAAAAAATTTCACTCTTTTCAAAAAGACTAGTGCTTCTATCTAAAAAAAATCCAAAACTTCTGAACTTTTTATACTGTGGCTGAAACATTGGCATTATATTTTTATAGCAGATAATGTTTGTACTTTTATTTTATATTTAGTTTCTTTTAAAATTGAAAAATTCTACAAAATAATTTTCAAAAACTAAAAAAGTTGTTCCAAAGTGAACACTCCGGAAATCGACTTTGCAAAGCGTGGGAATAGATATCTACCATAAAAATTCAATTATTAACATTGTTAGCTTCTGAATTGGAAAGTAGATCATTTCATCTTGTTTTAAATAATAACGTTAAAACACTAAGCATTAAAGTAGTATAATTTGGTTATTTACAATTGTTTAGTAATACTTTACGAATTCATATGCTTTTAGCACGATGGATGCCCAGAGTACAGTTCTTACGTGCTCAGGACAAAAGACTAAGGCCAGATGGTGATGATGAAGTATCAAACGTGAACTCAATCAGTTAAGAAAAGTAAAATAGAAGAATGCAGATTGGACGTATAAAATCACAAGGAAACGATTCTCCGTTAATGTTAATTTGTTTAATAAGCGTATCACAAATAACGTTAGTAAAAACTTGCTAGAATTAGCTGAACTTTAAACTTACCATCCCATAGAAGGGGGTGGATTACCACCACCACCGTCACCTTCACCACCCGGGGTACCCTTCATCGCTCCCTTAAGGGCACTGATTACTCCGAAACCCGGCATTGCTAATTAACTACAATTTAACACTAATCACAAAGACCAACAATCATCCCCATACTGCCACCTATAACAGAAAAAAGACAATCAAATTTAAAAGAAAAGCAATTATTAAAATTTACCTCGAGAAGCAGCAGCAACGGGTGAACAGTAACGATTCCGATAGACTTGTGACCCCCGGAATATTTCGGAGGTTGAATAAGGGGCGCCGGCTCCGGGACGTCGGCGTCATTGGCGCCCTGCCACTGTAACATCCCTGACGTCCGTTGGCAACTGTATATCCCACGTTATCACCACCAACCGGAATGTAGGAGGCGGCGACTTATGCTTCACTACACATTGTTTCAATTCGTACCAGAATGTAAAAAAAAGCTCGTCGAGTTTGGAAACACGTCGGCCATTTTGGAAATCACAGACGATTGTTTTCCAGATCTTATTAACTGATTTCGCTGACGACTATGCTTACGAATCTGTTAGTCAATTTTACGTTAGGTGTAATTTTTCTTTTCCATACTGAAAAAAAAATTGAAGGGTGATGGTAAATTGCTTAGTTAAACTTCTTTACGTAGATTTTTAAGCTTAAAAGTGACATATTTTTTAAGGCGAGACTTGACTAAATTAATAGTCTAGAAAAAATTACAAATAGTTGCAAGTACAATTTACGTTAGTTCAGATGATCATAACGTTTATTACGATACTGTAACGTTTATTACTAAAAAATTCAGCAACTTTGTAGAGTGCAATAAAACTTTCTACATTAAGTCTTTACATTCATTACTGAGCTTTATTCCATTATTAGTGCAATGCGCTAAGCCGTAATTATTACGCTTAAAGTACTTAATAAATCTTATGCAAACGTTTATTTTCGCAATTCATATACTGTGGCTATTATTCGTATCGTAAAAAAGGCTTGCAAAGAAGTGCTCATATTTCTTAATTTGCAAACTTGAGGAGATGCAACCCATTGTTCAAACCAATTTTTATAGCAACTGTAACGTATTATTCACAAAAAGGGATGTTCCTTGAGCTGTGTTCCACACATCAATTTCAAACCTTTGCAACCTTTTACGAGTAATGTGTATTGTAATCCAAAGAATAAGTAATTCTTTATGTCTTTCTTTTATATGAATACACTTATCCATAATGCTTTCTCATATATGTAAATAAATAACTTCAAAGCCCACAATTCCTGAATTTGAGTCATATCGGTTTTTAAACACAATAATCCTCCATTTTTGATCCGCCATTTCAATTCTGATTAATGATTTATACTTAACGTTCTTAAAAACCCCCAATACCCGACTTTCAAAAAATCGGTCGATAAATTAAATAAACACGATAATCCCCCATTTTTGATCAGCGATTTTGAATTTTTTAATTTTGACAAATGATTTATACTTAGCGATCTTAAAAGGCCCCAATACCCGACTTTCAAAAACATCGGTTGGTAAATTAAAAAGTGAACAATTTTGTACCCTAAAAACGGCGCGCCACTGGTTATTATATATTTTTTTTATTTTGAAATTATATAAAAAAAAGGTATTCCGCACACACACAAACAGACATACAAACACAACATTTTTTTTTCTAAAAACTTGTCTTTATCGATATCTTCAATGTTTCAAAAGATATCGCGCACTGTCACACACAGACACACAATCAGATACGAGATTTGCTTTTCTAAAAATGTGTTTTTTGTATTGTTTAGCCCACAAACGTGTTTGAAAATTTAAACCGATTACATAGCTTTGCCTTTATACGGACGTATATGAGCAAGAAATTACTAGACAAGGGAAAACTAAGACATAACAATAATTACATTCTCATAAAATTGAGTATAAGTGAGAAAAATGAACATGGTGCTAACGAAGAAAGAAAGAAATAAAGCGAGTAGAAAATGGAAAGTCTAGCTCCTCCCCTCCCTCCCCCCACGTTAGTAAAATTAAGTTTTTGTTTGCGCTTGTATTACACCATTATGCATCACTAAAGGTTTGGATTGCACTTCCAAACAAATGTGCCATAATCAATTCCGAACATTACTGACTGAATGTTGGTTGTTGGATTGCAGTTTTATGCAAAACCTTTTTTTATTTTTTGCATCGCTATGGCTGTTAATCTTTGAACAAATAAAATTCAGGACGCTAGCCCCCTCTCAACTTTTTCATTATGCACCACTAAATCATTAAGCGTTTTTGTGTTGTTCCATTGCACTCGTACTTCGTACAGGTATACCACATTCTTTATCTTTTACGCCATTTTGGGCTACTAAGTTTTCAACAAATTGCGTTCCCAAACCCTATCCCCCACCCCACTTTTACCAAATTGGGTTTTTCATTGCATCACTGTACACCCTTAAATTTTGTATTGTTTCTTAACAAATGTTTGATAATCAGTTCTAGACATTACTAACTAATCACTCCCCCGCAATCTCTTGAAAGTTTTTTAAAAGTTCTGAACAAATTTTATTTCTGGGCCCAGTCTTTCCCCGTCACACTTGTATAACATTAAGTTTATTTTTTCTTTCGCCTGCCACACCACTAAAAATTTGGATTGCACTTACTAGGAAATGTCCGATAATCGACTCCAAACATTACTAACTGGGCCTCCCCTACCTCTAATTTATTACGTTTGAACCTTCCAACCTACATATATAGGTATAGAAGGTTATGGAATTTTCGCCAAGATCGATCATGATGTGTGTGTGTGTGCGTGTGTGGGTGTGGGTGTGGGTGTGGGTGTGGGTGTGGGTGTGGGTGTGGGTGTGGGTGTGGGTGTGGACGAGGGCGTGGGCGCATCCGCGGGCGCGGGTGCGGTTCTGGGTGCGCGCTTGCGTGCGCGCGCGCGCGCGTGTGTGTGTGAATGTGTGTTAGTATCCACGATAACTCCAGAAGGAAAACACCCACCTGCTTAAAATTTTGAATTTGAGCTTATTTTTATTTGGTTTGGAGCTGATTAGATTTTGAGAAAAGTCCAGCGGTGTTGAGGCGGGGATTGTTAGGGGCAGTTTTTGTTTTTCTTCAAATATTTCTAAAACAGCTGCATATTTCAAAGATATAAAATTCCCAGATGTAGACTTTAAACATATAAATTAATTATGTTCTATACAATTCTTTGATACGACGCTTAATTTAGCAGCAAAAATTTCTAATATAGAATTTAAGTGTTAGTTAAAATTTTTTCAAAATCTGAATAACGATTAATTTTATAAGAAAAAGTGTAGACATATTTTTTAAAGAAAATTTAATTGTACATAACTTTTCTTTACAAAGCTTCTTAATACAATATAAGGTAAAGTATGTCTCAAAAGTTTTGGAACAAAATATTATATTCAGTTTTATGAACAAATATGTTTTGTTTAAACTTACAGCTATCAAACGTAATTAACAGACTAATAATTAACAAAATTGAGAATTTAAATTAAATGAGGTGGGCCATGATTTTCAACAAGACGCAATTTTTTACGAACATTCGCATAAGGTCTTGGGCGGCTTGGTATCTATCTCTCGAACTTTTCTGTTAATCCTCCGTCTTAACTGTTCTTCACTTTCGGCTTACCATCCTCCATCATACACTTTTCTTCTAAAAAGTGCCCAAAATTGTTCTATTTGGCGGGCCTGAGGTTGGATTAGGACGATTGTCGTTTCGTGGTACGAAATGATCGTTGAGCCAGTTTTGAGGTTCCCTGGCTTAATTGCCAAAACATTATATAGCCTTCAGGATGATGTTAGTTAATGAAATCATTTAGTTTGACCAGACAATTCTGAATATAGCACTGACTATCCAGTGCTTTGCCTCTTACACGCTCAACATAAGGTCTCGATATCCCTCTTGACGAAATCGCGCACCAGACTAAAATTTTATCAGCAAGTATTGCATTTTCTTTACATTTAACATTGTCTGGGCAGTTTTCTATGTTACTTCTGAGTTACTTAGAGTTAAATAGTTTTCATCAATAACAATGACGTTGTTGGCAAAATGTATCCGCCTTAATGCCCGACAGCGTTGGGTATCCGTGCAAAGTAATTTCGCGTATCTTTTGGAAATTTGCTTCTTTTTGGATATTCTTGACCATTCCTAACCTTTTCCTTCCAAACTGTACCCTTAGAAGTTCTATACTCCTTTGCTAATTTCCTTACCGACATTCCAACTCTATTTGTTGCTCTTCTTACTAACCTGTCTGCTCTGGATTGGGTAAAAGAGCTGGGTCTTCCACTTTTTGGGAGATTTATAAATAGTATACCTTGTTCACAATCCGCTATTGTGCGATAAACAGTTCTGGGGGGAATATTTAGATTTTCGAATATGCGAACTACTCCACGCTTAACCATTTGCCCAACTAGACTGTAAATACTTTTACAAAGACCTAATGTGTAAACCATTTTAGTACAACTGATTTTTAAAACTGAACTGTCAAAGTGAAGACAAACTTTCAGAAAATTTTTGTTACCAAAGCCAACCTAATATTTTATCATTCTCGCGTAGTTTACATCCATTCGATTTTGTGCCAAAACTTTTGAGACATACGTTAAGTCTAAAAATTAATTAAATATCAAGTAGAATGGTTAAGCTGTATTATTGATATCTTATCTTGATGTACCTTGACATCTTTGGAATTTTTTTTTAAGTTAACATGTATTTATGCCTATTGATCTCTATCTGACATGAAGTTTTAATGTCATTCTGGCATATCTTTTTGTTTTTGTTTTTATAACGTTGCCTGTTATCGATATGAACGTATAAAATGGGTTGCATAATTACACTAAAAAAATTATAATTAATATTATTTCATTTCCTTCAATTATTTAAGTTAGCATCTAGATGTATATTAACCTCTGTCTGTTAGTTTGACATAAATTATTGTTTTTGTTTTTACAATGTTGCCTATTTTAGTACTGAACTTATAAAAGACGTTGCATAATAATCCCATTTCTTTTAATTTCCATTCTGTAGATTGGAAGGTCCTGCTAAGATTTTGAATTAGGCTTCCTAACAAATGTCTGATAATCGGTTACTAACTACCCCCCCTCTCTCAAATTTACTGAAAGTTTTTTATGAAGTTATGAACAAATTTTATGTCCAGATCCTACCTTTCCCCATACCCACTTTTATAATATCAAGTTTTTTTTCCGCTTGAAATGCGGCACTACTGTATTCTGCTAACATTTTAGATTCTACTTCTTCACAGATACCTGAAAATCGATTCCGCACTCTGTTAACTTTCCTCTTCCCATATCAAAAGTTCCACAAAAAAGTGTGTTCCTACCCCTACAATATACAAAGTGTTTCAACGATGCAAAGGAGTCCCTTACATTATCGACAGTATCTATTATCTCATGCATGGATTGTATATAAACCCAGGAAGGCCATAATTTTAAACTATTCCCAACATACAGAGTGTTTAAAGAGCCTGGCAAATCTGACATTATTTTTATTATGAATCCACCAATGTTTTACTACAGAAATGCATTCTACCCATTTTTCTAAGTAAGACTTTTTGAGGTCTCATGTGTCAAAGTTGATTTTTTTTTAATGAAATACTGTACATTTTAATTTTATTCGAAACAGAAATCATCTTTTTTTCAAGCTATACCTAAAATTAATGGTTCTTTTGACAAGTAACAGTAAATTTGCGTAATATGACATTTAAACAGCGGTTTCGACTTTACTTACCTATTAACCAACATTACGATTTGAATTAGTGAAAAAAACAACAACACAATACTGGTGTTTATTGGGCAATTATGAATTTCACACAAGTAGAAACGGTAAACATGGTTTATGTATAGGGTGAAAAAATCGTCTACTGGCTTGGCGCTTGTAGCACACACGCTATCCAGAAGCGAGACAACTTAGAATTGAAGCATTTGCTAAGCTGAAGAGGAGATGTGAAGCAACTGATAGTGAACTTTACCAGAAAAAAGTTGGCAATCGGCTCACAATAGGAGAATACAATAAAATGTCCGTTCCCTTATCACATGCAAGCCTTCAAGAAATAAGTACTCAGCTTGACATTAGTGCGACATCTGTTTGGAGACTTACGAAGAAGCATCTTGTTTATCCCTAACACATTGGGCTCCAACAGAAACTGCACGGCAATAACTTCGAATCATGATTTAACTTCTGTAATAACTTGACGGAAAAATTACTCAACAACCAAATTTCTTGAAGTTTGTACTATTTAGCGATGAATCTGCATGCAATCATAATAATCCGATAAATAGGGACTGCATTATTGTTGTACTGAAAGTTCTCATTGGACGAGACAAATAAGTTGCCAACATCAGTGGTTACTTAATGTTTGGGGTGGTATCATTTGGGGATCATGCCATAGGGCCATAGTATTTCGACGGGCGTTTTACCGGGGAAACATACCTAAATTTCATAATCTATAAAATGAGTAATTGGTTGGAGGACGTTGACCTCCACGCGCTATTGAATATGTGATTCCAGCACGACGGGGCACCTCCTAAGTATTTTGCCCCTGTTTGACAATATATGCGCAACTGGCTACCTGATCGTTGGATTGGGAGGAGTGGGTACTTCACTTTGCCAGATCACCAGATTTAACTTCGTTGGATTTCTTCTTGTGAGGCCATGTGAAAAATTTGGTTTATATGATAAGCCAACTACTTCGAATGATATGGAGCAATGCATCTGACAAGCTTTTCACAGTGTAAATCCTTAACAGCTTTTTAAAGTAAGGAACAACCTTATCGTTGAGAAGGAAGTAAAGAAAAAACTGCATTAGAAGGTACATTTAGGTTTCCCATTAAACTTTATTTTGTTATTTGGTTACTTTTTATGTTTTTAATTAATGTAGTTAGAAAGCCAACTTGGGATCTTTTTATCTAAAGTTCTACATCTTCCCCATTTCCTTGTAATTACCTATCAAAATTATCGTAAAGTATTCCTTTAAAACACCGTGTCATTGGGAAGATGCTACAATTGACACTAAACTGTGATTTTCTAAAGAACCATTCATCTTGGGTATGGGAAACGTGATATCAGTTTAAAGAGAAATGAATTTTGCTTCGAATAAAATTAAAATGTACGGGATTTTCATTCGAAAAAATCAACTAATAGAGCTATCAACATTCCTAAACTTGACAAGAAATTGTGGACACTGTATACTTCAACTCGAGTTCTTGAATTTTGTCAATTAGCACATTTCAAGACATCATCTGCGAGGTAATTACGTTTCTCTATGCTGTCTACTTACTGAGATTTAGGGGTTTCTAGATACCACTTTTTTCAGAAAAAAAAGGAATAACTCAAAAGCTTGAGGTTTAGATACATAATACCACACACATTTCTTACTCAGAAAAATGAGCAGAATCTATTTTTGTAGTAAAATATTATCTGATTCATAAGAAAATGAATGTGTTATTTACCAGATTCTTTTGGGATACACTGATGTTTGGTTGTATTTTAAAATTATGGCCTTCATGGGTTTATATAGAATCTGCATGAGCTAATAGATACGGTCGATCATGTGAGCTTGAGAAGACATTCTCGCATCGTTGGAAAGCCCTGTATAAGAATTACTCCCCAATTGAGAAGCTAGCCTTCACTACAAAAGTTTAACCATTTGATAACGCCATTGGATTGCATCAACATAGCACCTTTATGAAAACTAAAATTTTAAATCACATTTTATACAAATTATCTGAGGATTCATTCAAAGATCCAAAGCAATATATTCCCAAATCACTATAGCGATATAAAAGAGGCCCCACAGTTGTTCCCCTCTACTTTCATTATAGGTATAGAAGCCTGGGAGATATCATAAAGCCACCACATAAATACAATTGTTCAGGTACAATATAAGGGATTGTTTTGCCTACCCCGCCAGGGAATGGCGTGATTGGTATGTTGTGTAATGTTATGTCAGCTACAATATAAAGTGTATTTATAGGAGTCTCATCAAGTTTACATTTTTGACGCCAAAATCAACTGTGTAACCGTAGTACGTTTACACTTTGCTTATTAACAATCTAATAATAATATGTACTCATTATGTGTGGTAAAATAAAACAAGGTTTAAAATTAAGAATAGTAATTTCTTAATTTTTTACAAATTTAAACGTTTCGATAACAATTACAGTAATCGTCTTCAGTAAATTCAAAAAAGAAATAGTTTTCCGTTAATACTTAAGGAATGTAATCGTTATTATACAGTGAAAACATAAAGTGTATGTAGGGGTGGATGGAAAGTGCTGTACTGGTGCGCGAGAATTTGGAGTGAGCAGCTCCCCACGCTAGAAAAAATAGCATTAGTGATTAGATAAAAATATCCGTCTCTCAGCGGACTATTTCGATTAAACGGCGACATCCGCCGGCGCCGAGTCGTTTATACATGATCTATATTCGTATCTTCATTTATTAATTTTATATTAATTTAAAGTTGTAGTAGAGACATTTCCTAAGATAACCATACACTTGTTTATCATAGTTTCCATTTAATCCATGAATATACATTGTGTATATAATCATTTGAATGTAGCTACAACCCATTCCAATTTTTATAGGTTTATACATTCTCTATATTGATCCAAAACATAAAATAAGAATTTCACAACAGTCAAACAGTTGTAATTTTAGTTGGAATATGTGTTAAAACAATGCAATGCTGTGATAACTTAACATACTTAATTTTTTAATTGATAATCGTGAAAGTCTGCATTTTCATTACACCTGTTATAGTTTTCTTTTGAAATATATTTTTTGAGTTATGGAATTTGCTCCATACTTAATCTGCACGCTGTATTCCGGTCTCAATTTAACTTCGAACTTTTTGACTGAGCGCAATAGGCATTTTAGGCCTTTATTTTTTTAAATCCTAACGAGCTGTGCAGGTATTCAAGACAGAACTTTTATTTACTCCAAATAATTTTATCCCTCTTAAGTACTAAACACTATTTTGGAAATGGTACATAGTGAATGTATACTTCAAATGAAAATCACAATGAAAATGCATTCGAATCTTGTCTGCATCTAGTATAAATTCTTTTGTTAAAAGCTTGACAAGACTGAAAATATTAACATGAATGGCCATCAAATTATACAAAGATTTTTTTGGAGGTGCAACCCAAAATGATGTCAAGGTACAAAGTATCGTATCCTAATTTGTGTAGTGAGAACCAGCTTCCGGTGGATGTTGGTGCACCTAAGAACAATCTATCACTAATAACTTTTATACGAACTGTGGTGGTTGGTAATGTTTTGAATTGATTAATTAAAAAGAGCACAATCAACAATTTTAGTGGTGCACAATGGTGCAATGCAAGCGCAAGAGAAAGTCAATGAAAACCCCAGTTTGGTTAAAACACGGGATAAATGCCCAGAAACACATTTGGCTCACAATTTACGGGACTGAATGGCACAAAAAAAAATTTTTAAACGTACAATTAAATATTTTAGTGGTGTATAATGGTACCATGTAAGTGCATACGATAAGTAAAAAATTCTCAATTTTGTTAAAGTGGAGCGGAAAAGTAATTTGTTCAAAATTCAATAGTCCGAATAAAAAAAAAATGTGGTGCATAGAAATACGGAACGAGTGCAATCCAACATCAAAAACGTTCAATAAAATAGTCATTAATAAATACAAAGTGGGCGAGAGGACAAACCTGTGAGCAAGGCTGTAAGGAACATAATTACTAACAAAACATGAACGCAATGAACAGATCACCAATACACGTGCGTGCGTGCGTGCGTGCGTGCGTGCGTGCGTGCGTGCGGTGTGTGTGTGTGTGTGAGCGTGTTTGTGTTAGTAAGTGCGTACGTGCGTGCATGTGTGTGGATGTTTTCTTAATAATTGTGGTCTTGAACAAGCACCCTAACGTTCTAAAGCGTTTAGAAGTATAAATAGGGGGATATTTAATTGTCAAGAGCTTGCTATGAACGGATACGTTAAATTTTTTGAAACAGGTGAGAGACAAAGAGGAAGGCATGTAGAAGAAGGTAGATTGCGCGCATTTGGTACGACGTGTGAAGAATTGTACGCCATATTAGTGTCGTGAATGGGCAAACCGAGCATTCCTAGCAAATGTGTCACGAGATGTTTTTTTCCTTCCCTCGGGTCCGTCTACCCAGCTAGTTCCGGAGCCTATACGGCGTATTGTGTTCTCCCTAGTGGTTTGTTACACCCAGTCCGTGATCATGATGCTCTGTAGCAGAGCGCACAGGTCACTTGCGAAATGCGTGTTTTAGCCTGCCGGTCTATTTGTAAGTACCCGGAAATACTCTTTTAGCAGCCAGCGATGTTTGTAGCTGTTTTTGGTTCCTCACCGCAAAATCTACATGTGCATTAAATGTCTTGATCTTCTTTAAATGGACCTTAACAGGCGCATGCCCTTTCAACAGGCCGGTAAGGATCCTAAGCTGTGTCCTGCTTAACGTGAGCAGTTCTGTGGTTCTTTTTACGTAAGGTACGTTTATGTACGCCTTGCTATGTGTTAGCCCTGGTCTGTTTATCCAGTATGCTTGATGTTGCTCGCTAATCCATACGCCTCAGGTTCGGGGCTATTGAAAGGGGCCCGCTGATTCCTGTCTTGCGAATTTATCTACCTTTTCGTTTTTTCGATCCCACAATGGCCAGGAACCCATAGAAGAGTTCCCTTTTCCTATATATATATATATATATATATATATATATATATATATATATATATATATATATATATATGTCGCGTATATTTCGGTTTGGAAGACAGTGGCGTGCCTGCCAAGAAGGATAATGATATCTTGCCTTGGCTTCGCACCGTGTAGTGCTCCAACACCCGTCTCGGGTTTTGAACCATCTGTGTACCAGATTAGACCGCCAGGTTAGAATTTGTATCCCTATTCATGCCACTCTGTCCGATCCTGAAGTATTACCTCGAAGAGTGTGGCAACTAGATGTTTTGGCGTCATATATTCCGTTCTTATATCAAGTACGGGGTCCACAATGCTGTCAATTAACCTCGTATGCTCTGTGTCTGCACATAGTTTGTACCGTAAATTCTGCAACCTATATAGCCCCAATCTGGCCTCCCCCTAATCACCAAATGAACAGGAAGGAGGTTCAATCGGGTCTCTAATACAGCGGTAGGCGTGGTTCTCATTTCCCCCGTAATGCCTCAACAGGAAAGTCTTTGTATCTTGCTTAGTGTTAGTTTGGCGGTTTCCTGTTTCACCTTTGGCCACCACACCAAAGCCGCATAGGTTATTGCCGGTCTGACTGCCCTTGTATATAACCAGTGTACCGTACTTGGTCTCACGCTCCATGTTTTGTCATAAGCGCCCCTAACTACCGCAAGGGCAATTTCCGCTTTTCTGCTAATTCTCTTAATGTGTTGGTTCCAGGAAAGTTTAGAGTCTAGAATGAATCCCAAATACTTTACCTCTCTCGACATGTGTATTACTTCTCCGCCAATAATGATAGGTACTATGGTAGTTTTTTTGGAGACTAACTTTTAGGCTTTCGCTCTCTATCCATCCAGTTGTTACATTCAGGGCCCTTTGAACGCGCTCTTTGACTGTACTGGAAAATCTCCCTTCTACTACGATGACTGTCGTCCGCGTATCCTAGGGGTTAGAATCCTTCGTTACTGAGGTCTCCACTAGCAGCCTGTCCATGACAATGTTCCACAGTAGGGGAGATAAAACATCGTCCCGTGGGCATCCCCCTGCCACTCGGACTGCCAGGCCTAGATGTCTCGTGGTTGTGGAAATAGAGTTGAATGATATATTATAGAAGGCTCCTTCTACGTCCAGGTGGTCTCCTTGTTTTTCAGCGTTTTTTTCCACTCTCCTGATTAGGCAGTAGAGCGCTGTTTCTGTTGATGAGCCTGCTCTGAAGGCAAATTGGTCTCGGTGGACTGGTCTGGTTACCAATATACCGTCCCTGATATGCCTATCGAGCAGTTTTTCCATTGTCTTAAGTATAAAGGACATAAGATTAATTGGCGTATATGCCTTTGCCTGAGAATAACTGGCCCGACCAGACTTGGGTATAAAATCCATCCTAGTTAATCTACATCTCAGAAGGTATTGCATAGCCAGACTGGCTCATAGAATCCTGCAGATTTTTCTGAGCAGAAGGTCCGGTGTCCTTTTCAGGATGGTTGGAATAATTTTATCCGTTCTCGGTGATTTATATCGATCAAATGAGTTTACCGCCCATGTCATTTTATTGAATGTAATCACTTTCCTGGCTATTGCCCAGTCTAGCCTTGATGCTCTGTTTCCAGGGTCATGGGTCCTTTGGTTTTGCTAGTCAATCGGTGATTGATCTAATACTTCTGAGCTCGGAAAGTGTACCGGAAATAATTCGGTCATGGTATCCTTTCCGGTCTTCGTATAATGTCCGGTGTCTTTTACCAGATTACTTGATTTCATTTCTCCTGGAGCTGTTTAGATTTTGGAAGAAATCCAGCAGTGGAGAAAAAGGGTTTGTAAGGTGCAAATCTTTCTGAAGCAGTTTCATATTTCAAATATATAAAAATACGGGCATACACTAGTGAATTAATTAATACGACGCGTAATTTAGTGGGAAAAAGGTATGATTGTGGAATTTAAGTGTGTTCAAATTTTTTCAATTTCTATATATTACATTATTTTACCCATAGAGTTTTTTAATTCAAAGCCAAATAAGTCTTAAAAATTAATTGGATAAGATTGAAGATGCTTAAACTATATAGGTTGGAAGGTTCTGGCTGTTCCACGCCTGATATTTGTTTATCTGCAATTGCTTGAATTTTAATATTGTAGGTAATGAGTTTAGTAATTATTCAGATATAAATTTTACCATTACCCTTGTTTAAATCATTGGCAGACCGTTGAGACTGAATTATGTTTCTACCATTTCTCCTTTTCATATTTTTAAAATAGTGAACTTCTATTTTCCTAAAATATTTACATACATTTGCACATCATTTAATTGTCACAATGTCAAGCTTAATCAAAGCACTGTCATAAACTTTTCGTTAATAATGCACAATATTGTAGGGAGTTTTTATCACTGAAAAATGACAGTAAAAGTGTAGTTTTTCATAAAGATAGGGGCTCTTTAAAATTAAATTTGATGAAAACAGAAAGAAATAGTAATTTTATGATTAACTTATGAGCAGAAACCATAAAATGATATTTCTCCCTCAATCACTGTAACGATCGAATAAGAGAACAAAAAAGTAAAATTCGAAACCGTGCACCCCTTATAATAGACTCATTTATTTGAAAATCACTGAAAACTGATGAGTCTGCTTAACAGTCCCTATCGCCGTTCAGGGTACTTTAGCTTTCAGATTAACTTGTGAAAAATGCACCCCTTCAACTTCACGAATTCTAATTCTACTTTACTCATTGTCGTTTCTACTATTTAAAATTTAACTCTTTCTACTCAATTACTTATTGATAGCACAAAACAGACTGAAATTCTACTTTGAAAAAAACAATTTTTATTCCTGCATATTTTTACATGTCTAACAGAAAACAGTATTCAGTTTTGTTTACGCACGGATTGTTTCTATATCGGTTAAGTCAATTACATCTCTTCCTGTAATTGGAAAAAGATGATGATAAAGTAACTTATTCGTAATTCGGGTTAAAGACTATATATCAGCATTATTAATAGTTTTTCTACATCGCCGTGTTAGAGTTTTGAAAAATGAATGCTTTAATAACAATTTTTTCTAATTACCTCCACACCTATCGTTATGATAATAAACTACAGTTTCACACAGACGAAAAGTTTATACTGGTGTTCCGCAAGGGTCACTAGTAGGACCCATAGTATTTTGGGTTAAATTATATACCTATAGATTTTTTTAACAGAATTTACCAAGAGGTTATTCATCTAAATCCAACAATTCGGAGTTAAAGTGTTGTATAAAGTAATCTGATAGATAGTAACTATTTAAATTACAGAAATTACTTTGAAACAGTCTACTCAAGGAGCTAGTTCCATTAACAACTATACATACGGGAACTAGGTTAAATTTGTTTTATTTTTACAAAGTTTTGTGTACATTTATTTACTAAAAACTGTATTTTACTTTAATTCTAAAATAAAAATAACTTGGTCATTCACATGGTTTCGCTAACTTATTAATTACTAATTAAATGTAAATTTATCTTGGTAGTGCCTAAAACGAGTATTGATCGAATAGTCGCTTTACTCACAAATGTGATTAATTTTATGAGTGTTTAGTAGTTCTTAATTTAATAAATACTAAACATTTTTTGCGTAATTATTATATCGTTCCATAAATGTATGTATAAAATACTAGTACTGCTTTTATCATAGTTTTAAGTCAAAATAATACTCTAAACTAGTCACCTACGTAATAAGATCAATGATTGGTGTGAAATTTTAATAAGCAGCTACTGATCATGTCATCAAAAGAAAGTGTAACAGTAACTTTCGAGGTTTTCTATTAGTGAGCAACTGCGTAACTATCTAAACACAGGGTGTCCTACAAAGTAGGTTACAAAGTTTCACGACATATTCTTCAGGTAAATTTAAGCTGAAAGTGACTTTATGTCTACTGGTGTTTTCTTACCGAGATATGACATTTTTTATTTTGGTTGTGGTAAAGAAGCAAAAATCACATCAAAAAGGCGGTGCTACATTTTGCTACTTTGCTACTTTTGCTACACCTCAACTTAATCAAAGGAAGCTGGCAGTAAGGTATTCAGAAGAGTTTTAGAACGTCTTCAAGCAACAGGAGGTAAACGTCTACTGGGCTGCGTTTACTTTTACTATCATTTATCGCGGTTATAGCTCCATAACGAAGGTTGGGTGTGAATTCTTTCGGGTAGGGCGGATTGACTGCTACCTGACGTTTCACCATGAAGAATAAACGAAAACGGATTTGACACATATATTAGCCTATAACTTAAGAATTCAAAATTATCACGCTTACTTTCAACTGATATAATAACGAAACAAATTTTAAACAAAAACACAATTACTCTACTAAAAAATAAACTAACGCTCTTTAGCATGGGAACTCTGGGTGGCTTCCTCCCAACCCACTCGGATACTCGACTCCGATCTCCTTTGGGTAGCCAAGGAAAATAATGTCAACGGTACAGATAAAACTAATGCATTCACACAGGGATAACTTAATTCAAAATACATTAAAGCAAACTAAAAATCAGAAAATATTCCTGAATACGTCTCTGATCTATAGTAGCTCGAAAAACAGGATTGAATTTTTACCATTAAAAATGAATGTCAACGTTTTATTGCTCATTTAAATATTTTCAATGAGATAAGGGTATGTGGGTGGACGATCTCTACGTGGAAATAAAGGCAGGTCAGCTTCAGAAAGGAATGACTACTTGCGTTTTCAGCTGTTTTATATCTGAATTATTTAATGAAGCTTTAACGTATTTTGATAATGCTTCTAGCGTGACCTTTAACAAATTAGTTTTTAGTAATTTGAAATTAGAATGAGAGGGTTCCCTTTCTCTCGTTTCATTCGTTTCTCAAAGGGGATTTTGATGTTTGAAATCGACGAAAGGGATTTATTTTTGCTTGTTGTTGTTCGTAGCTAGAAAATCAAACCTGTTGAGAACCCACGATGGAAGAAAGAAATGTTACCGTGTGAATTTTTTAGCTTGAGACTGGAGTACAAGGTTATTAAACCTTCTAGCACATTAGTTTACAAAAATATATTATATTTTTATACGAGGAGGCTGGATAAACTAAACGTTTTATGTACTCTGGAATTGAAGATGCTTGACAGATGTATTTCTTTCATTTAGTCTTTTAACATGCAGCGTAATGCAATACAGAAAGGGCTTGCATTCAGGACTTCGGAAAAGAAGTAGATTACAAAACGGACAATTATGCTAAGTGAGATAATTTTAATACTAACTCTTATTTACGCAATTACTACGGGCTCGAACATTATGACAAGAAATAATGATCGGATCCGGGGTGTTTGAATTTGAGTGTTTTTTGCGTGGGAATGGAGAAAATTGGGAAGTTGTAAATATCTCTCTGGTAGGGATTGTGCCGCCGAAAGTTCTTCTGTGTGCAAAATGTCTTTCTAATATTTCTATTCTATCTGTAATGGATTGTATGTTTGCGAGTTGTTTTGTGAGGTTATTAGGGTATACGAACGGTAGCCTGTGTACGCGTCTAAATGTTCGGGGTTCACAAAGGACGACTTGTTTAAAGTTTATCTTTGTGTATGAGGGTGTTCGGAAATCCACAACAAAGTGTATGTTTGTAGCTATGTTGTAGTGTTTTGGGGGTCTCATTCGACCCCGAAGCTCGGTTGGTTTATCCAGTCTAGAATTCTTTCTATAAAGGGGACTCAGTTCAGGGTTTTTGTAAAAATAATTATTAGGTAAGTGGCTTCTTGTTAGTACGGGTCTTTCGATGTTGAGGGATAAAGAAACGTTACTGTCAGCCAGATTGGAAAATTTACCTTCGTGGTCGGTTTGGTCAGTTCAAGAAGTTCTGGAGGGTTTTGGATATAGCGGAAGGCCCATCTGCTGTTCCGGTGCACTGCCCAGAAGTCAGTGTCATCTGTAAACTGCACAACCGATACTTCGGATTGTGTTACAGTGGGAATATCAAAGCGAAGGTTTAGTCTATTGAACTCTTGCCAGAAGAGTTTTCCATTGCGGTATCTAACTCGGAGTTGACTTTTGTCTAGGAATCTTGGGGGAGGGTGTTTGTTTCTCGCCTGATTGAGGAGTTGAGGTGCTTGTATTCCGTCTTGAGAGTTTGATCTCTGGATATCAAGCATTGACGATATATTCGTCTTTTCTCTTTGATCCTGTTCACGGTTTGCCGTCGGACCGTTTTGCACACAAAATATCGATGGTTTTCATTGGGGCTGAGGTTTCCACCGTTTCCGAGATTTTGAGTGATTAAAAGATTAGGTATGGGAATGTTGTTGGAGATTCAGTTTGCATTAAAATTTTTAATTACTGTATCTTGCGGAAGTGCTGGTGTAGCTGGGCAAAATGAAGTATCGTATCGACGGCGGAGGAAATAAAATTGATTATTTGATTATTCCCTCAATTTAGGAAGAATTTGGAAAGTTTCCACTCTTTACAGGGATCACTTCCAAATATTAAAGTAACACATTCGTTATCAGCTGACTACACTTTAATACTGAATAGTATTGACAGGTCAACTAATGTTCATAGAACGTCAGTTCTCGCTGGTGCTAGCCTAATGACTGTATAGAGAACGATGTCTGACAGTAATTTACACCCATTCCATTTGTAACCTGTCGAATTATTGCTGCCCACAGATCCGGAATCTGGTATGCAGTAATTTTGGTTCACCGAAGAGTATACATTTGCTCGAGACGGTGTCAATAACATAAAAATTTTCATTTCTGGTAGCTTGATAATCCTCATGTAACAATAGACCAAAATTTTTAACACCGTTTTTTGATTAATGCTTGGTAGGGTTTGCCAGGGGGTCAATTAGTTGGTCCTTTTGCGGTTAACTCTCATTTAACACCTCCAATTCACCTTTCATTCTTACGAAAGGAACTGCCAATGTTATTGGAGAATATACCGCTTTAAATAAGAGCGCAGAGCATGGCAGTACCCCTCCGCACTATGATTGAAATTTTGCGAAACACGTCGTCAAATTTTGTACCTTACGTATGAGGGCACCCTTACATATAACAATTACAATTTCTTGTGTACAACATTGTAATAGAGGGTTTACAGGCATAATTTACTTATTTTCTTGCGAATAAAATATTGGTCGACTCTGATAAAGGATAACAAAGTGGGTTATCTGAAAAAATGTTTTCTAAATGTTTCCTAATGGTTGAAAATTTTGAGATGGTTGAACACTAGTTCAAGTTTATTTAGGTGTACAATCTAACCTCCACGTAATTATTGAAAAAGTTCGTAGAATTCTGTCATTTTCTAGGATTATTTTATCATCACTAGGAAAAACACATGTTCGATAACCCTTCACATCCAAAGATTTTTGCAATACATTGATAAATATATGGTTTAACTTCAACAGCGTCAAATGAAATAATCGCGTTAATTGTTGCAATCATAATTTTAGAATTGGTGATACCATATCCTCCAATAAATATATTCGTAGATGAGTTTATGCAATAGAATTGGAATGGAATATAGATGCAAACCTGAAAATAAGCATATAGCTATTATTGACAATAATTGGAGCAACTTGTCTTATGAAGAGGCGTTGCAGGTTTGGTTCTTCATATCGTTCAGAGGAATATTAGAGCACTTCAGAAGACGTTAACAGGAAGGTTTAGTATTAGTTACTGTAAGTAGGCGATGCGGCCATTCTTCTGAAGAGGTACATTTAAAGATAATCAACAATTAATCTTGCATTTATAAGCAATAAGTACTGTTGCACCTTTCTTATGGAAATAATCTTTTCAAAACTCCGTATCCTTACCCATTGCTGTAGGCGTGTAAACAATATTAAAATGCATCCCGCACGGTATCTCAGAACATTAGGCACCTGTGACTGTAACGTAAATGTAAAAAATTCTGGAATATGACCGTAAAACAGGTTTGAATAAATATATAATAAACCTTCATGTGCCTTATTGTCCAATAATATTCTTTAAGGTTATCTAAAAATATAACTGTAAAAGAACAATAACCGATTGTAAAAACCTACAAATCGTAATCCCTTTATCATAAGTAAAACCGTTAAGAGGTTTTGAAAGGGCTATAGCTACTTTTTAACATAGCTTCTAACTCCTTCGACGAATTTATTTCGGACTTAAACTTTGTAACATGTGGCGAATTTGGCTTAGAATTTTTTTTTAGTTTTAATATGTTTACATGTGGTAAGTAGTGTCTGTATGTTATTCTAGTTTGCTATCGTAATTTCGCTAAAGGAAATGTATTGTTTTGAGAATCAAATTGTATTGTTGTTGTGATGAGCTTAAGAAACGTAACGTCGTGCGCTTTTTCGATCGGGGAACTGCTGTGTAAGAGTTGCCGTGATTGAAGCTTATCGTGCTGAAAGTCTTGAATCACCTAAAGTGGATAATGGATTCTACGCACTTTTTGGGCTACCAATTCGTTTACAGATATTGTTGTTAATGGGGTAAGTGTAGAAGATTTATTTGGAGCAACGTGAGTTGTTTTAGTAAAAAAAAGGGTTATTTGTTACCACGATTCTAGTTATTAGAGTTTAGTTGACACACGCATGGCTTGAAGTATATTTTCTCGTGAAAAATGTCTAGTTTAACGTACGCGGGGGTCAATGGGAGCAAAGTCTGCCTGTCTGCCTGTCTGCCTGTCTGCCTGTCTGCCTGTCTGCCTGTCTGCCTGTCTGCCTGTCTGCCTGTCTGCCTGTCTGCCTGTCTGCCTGTCTGCCTGTCTGCCTGTCTGCCTGTCTGCCTGTCTGCCTCTCTGCCTGTCTGCCTGTCTGCCTGTCTGCCTGTCTGCCTGTCTGCCTGTCTGCCTCTCTGCCTGTCTGCCTGCCTGCCTGTCTACCTGTCTGCCTGTCTGCCTCTCTGCCTGTTTGCCGGCCTGCTTGTCTGCCTGTCTGCATGTCTCCCTGTCTGCATGTCTCCCTGTTTGCACGTCTGCACGCCTGCACGCTTGCCTGTATGCCTGTCTGTCTGTGGCGTGTGCGTGCGTGTGCGTGTGCCGTGTCGTGTGCGTGTGCGTGTGCGCTGCGTGCGTGTGCGTGCGTGTGCGTGTGCGTGTGCGTGTGCGTGTGCGTGTGCGTGTGCGTGTGCGTGTGCGTGTGCGCCACCTCTGGGATTGACATCAGTATTTTGTATTAAGCGGATGGTTTGCCTAATTTTCTTACCTTCAGCAAACTTTTGATGCAATACTTCTTTCACAAGCTGTTTTGCTTTAATAATTGTATTTATTTTATTTTTCCTAGACATAGCACATTATTGAACGAAATTACTGGAATATTTTTTGGTTATGATTTTAAACATTGGGTGGGGGTACACACCCTTTCTTTCTTTAGTTCTTTGAGTTTTTGTTTAAAATCAAAAAATTAAAAGAAGGTATACTTAGATCAGCCTGAAATCTAAAGTTCAAAGTAGATACACGGGAAATATTAGAATTTTTTTAGTTTTAATATGTTTACATGTGGTAAGTAGTGTCTGTATGTTATTCTAGTTTGCTATCGTAATTTCGCTAAAGGAAATGTATTGTTTTGAGAATCAAATTGTATTGTTGTTGTGATGAGCTTAAGAAACGTAACGTCGTGCGCTTTTTCGATCGGGGAACTGCTGTGTAAGAGTTGCCGTGATTGAAGCTTATCGTGCTGAAAGTCTTGAATCACCTAAAGTGGATAATGGATTCTACGCACTTTTTGGGCTACCAATTCGTTTACAGATATTGTTGTTAATGGGGTAAGTGTAGAAGATTTATTTGGAGCAACGTGAGTTGTTTTAGTAAAAAAAAGGGTTATTTGTTACCACGATTCTAGTTATTAGAGTTTAGTTGACACACGCATGGCTTGAAGTATATTTTCTCGTGAAAAATGTCTAGTTTAACGTACGCGGGGGTCAATGGGAGCAAAGTCTGCCTGTCTGCCTGTCTGCCTGTCTGCCTGTCTGCCTGTCTGCCTGTCTGCCTGTTTGCCTATCTGCCTGTCTGCCTCTCTGCCTGTCTGCCTGCCTGCCTGTCTACCTGTCTGCCTGTCTACCTGTCTGCCTGTCTGCCTCTCTGCCTGTTTGCCGGCCTGCTTGTCTGCCTGTCTGCATGTCTCCCTGTCTGCATGTCTCCCTGTTTGCACATCTGCACGCCTGCACGCTTGCCTGTATGCCTGTCTGTCTGTGGCGTGTGCGTGCGTGTGCGTGTGCGTGTCCGTGTGCGTGTGCGTGTGCGCGTGCGTGTGCGCGTGCGCGTGCGCGTGCGTGCGTGTGCGTGTGCGTGTGCGTGTGCGTGTGCGTGTGCGTGTGCGTGTGCGTGTGCGTGTGCGTGTGCGTGTACATGTGCGTGTGCGTGTGCGTGAGCGTGTTCGTGTGCGTGCGCGTGCGCGTGTGTGTGTGTGTGTGTCTGTCAGACCGTCCAAAATTTCATATTCTTTTGCTTATAAAAGGATAAATATTATTAAAAAAGAGAAAATCTTGTCAGGTATGTTAATTTATTACGTTTTCCAATCAAACTATTGTCAAGCGTACATTGCTATAATTTTTAAATTTTTTTTAGATGTAAGTGATATACCAGACTTACTCTTTTTGTAATATCGAAAGGTATAAATAAGTAAGAAATTGCCGTTCTGCGATTGATAGACTTTTTTTCTGTGCATTTGCTAATGATATATAACTCCCCTCCCCCTTCCCACTTGCATAAGATAGTTATGTGTTGGCAACATCAGTTTTTTTTAAAATAATTTTTGCGAAATGTTAAATAGATGAGGATTACATACATTTCTATTGTGCACAAAATTATCCACTTGTGCATATTTATTTAAATCGTACTTTCTGTAATATGTTATTAAAGTAATTATAATCGGCGATTAACTTAAAGTATCGTCAAATATACAAAGTATAAAAAAATCGCCAATCCGTTGATTTATATATTCTTTAGGCTAATATAATGGAACTTTCCTTATGCCACTTCTCATTGGACCTCTTTGTTCTTAATATACACTGTGTCGAAGGTAGTTTTTAAAAATCAAATCCTTTCCGTTAATTTAATCAAAAGCCCTAAAAAGCGCCACCTCTGGGATTGACATCAGTATTTTGTATTAAGCGGATGGTTTGCCTAATTTTCTTACCTTCAGCAAACTTTTGATGCAATACTTCTTTCACAAGCTGTTTTTGCTTTAATAATTGTATTTATTTTATTTCTTCCTAGACATAGCACATTATTGAACGAAATTACTGGAATATT
This sequence comes from Vesta saturnalis, assembly GCA_036346205.1. Classification (NCBI taxonomy): domain Eukaryota; kingdom Metazoa; phylum Arthropoda; class Insecta; order Coleoptera; family Lampyridae; genus Vesta; species Vesta saturnalis. Next base: position 1,720,964 of record JARFJB010000835.1, on the reverse strand, counting down.
TTTTTAGTTATGATTTTAAACATTGGGTGGGAGGGTACACACCCCTTTCTTTCTTTTAGTTCTTTGAGTTTTTTGTTTAAAATCAAAAAAATTAAAAGAAGGTATGCTTAGATCAGCCTGAAATCTAAAGTTCAAAGTAGATACACGGGAAATATTAAAAACATATCTTTTAAAAATTTAATTTTGACACTCTGTACTTAAAAAAGGAGCGTTCAAATGAACACTGACATAAGGTTCTTTTACTAACCTTGGAAAGTCCCAAAGTATATATGGTTAACTGATAAGCCTATTTTTTTCTAATACCCTGTAGTGTTAGGTGTTAGACTGCCATTTTTGACAGTTTAAATCGTTTTTATCTGCTTACAATTTTACGTAATATCTAAATCCAGCATACTAGTTACTTGGATGTAATTAAATACTTTAATAAGCAATCATGTATGTTATCACACAAAAAGTATTGTAATAAATAAAACAATAACAATAAGCAATTAAAGAATAAAATAAATAAAACTTGCAACAGCGTTTATTTCGTTATTATGTATCTGTATTAGCGTAAGTAGGTCGAGGTTGTCGGTACGATGTATTGATCCCAAGGGAGTCTATTCACTGAGTTTGCTTAAACAAGTCCCATTTGGATGAATTACCTTTACAATTGTAGATTAAATCTTTGATATCTACTACTATTACTTCGCCCATATGAGTCATACATTCTTCAGGTATCATTCCGTATTAGAGTGGTTAATTAAAAATGAAATGATGAGGGGATGAAGAATTTTAGGGTGATTTATTGCTTTTGAAATATAACTTTAAAATGAAATCGAGCCTACGAAAGTTTATTAGCAATGAGGATATGAAGTCGTTTCATGACTTATCGATAGCGATGATTTCCGCACCGTTACACATCAACCTAAGCGCCGTTTAGTAAGGGTGTCGCCCCAAACAACCAAGCGTTCACACCGACGTCCTGTGGGGATTATGTTGTGGCAACAACTGTAATCTAAAAATTTTTATAATCATGCATTGAAGTCATCTATAACTAGTTTAGAATATAGTGAACAATTAATCAATGTAGTAAAAAACTTGGGAGTTTTCTAATAACTCTTTACTTACGTTTTAAGCGCCAAGATTCAGTAGCGGGCCTTTATGTTTAATAACTGCAGTTAATCTATAAAACCCCTATTATTTTACGCAATAAAAGTGTTTGATGTAAATACGTTAATAAATATTCAAATAAACACTTCCTTATACATTTGTTAGGTTACAAATTTTTAAATACATGGATAAAAACATATTTCCTTGAATTGGATTCGAACCCTACCTATGAACTCTTCTTCGCAAGGCAAGGAATCTTTCAACCGTGCTATCAGGGATTTGAATTCCATTCGATAGAAACCATTTATACATGTATTAATGTTAATGAGATATTGTATTAGCTTTACAGTGTTACAGTTGCTTTGTGTGTTTTACCATGTGACCCATATATCGCTAAGGTTACACACACGATAAACACTGATTTAAAATACTAGCGATGTGTAGCACGTGTAATAACATTATTAATATCTGTAAGAAAATATCCATTATCCTTAAGGATTTTGTTATATACTTCTATTCATCTTTCAAAAATTCAGGGTCAGAGATTCGTGTTGCTGTATCCCCCTAAAGATTTAATTACACCAATTTTTTAATTGGTAGTTTTTGTTGGTGTAGTTATTATTTCAGTGATCCCACCGTTCGCCTGGCACTACCGCCCGGTCCTCGTCTCTCGAACTTTATTCCCTGACCTCCCTTCTTTTCCTGCGTGATTCGTTACGTAGACAAGGATATTTTTGCTCAAGAGATTCTCCGTATCCCCTCGAAAGCCACCAACACTCCAACATCCCTTGTTTCCTGCCCGCAAAGAAAGTCACCACGTTCGGACGACACTACCCATGCGAACCCTCTCTAATCCAACCACCCGCTCCATCTGTTACTCCAACTGTGGCAAAAGTTACAGATCCCCATTCTGGAAATCGTCCGGTAATCCAAAGTGCAATAACTCCGGGGAATCTCAACCAATCTACTCCTTCCAGTGCCAGAAGGAGAGGGAACCTCCCAGTTTCCCGTCGAAGATGGCAACCTCTACCCAATCCTGCCTTCCGAAGAGTCCGACTCGGAAGACGCAGCACACTTGAAATCAACACCATACACCGGCCCGCTTACCATCAAACACTTTTTACAAAGCATCCCGCACATCTTGTTTAGCACCTTTCCAAATCAACATGTTAGCATCAATCGTATCCTCAACGTTACATCCCGCTCCTTCTTCCAACGGAGAACTCTCCCATACGTGTCAGACACGCGTACGAAGGTTGCCGTTATCCGAGAACCCACTCCGTACATCCATTATGAAAATCGTACCATGATCATACCAGGGGTGTTTTCGAACACAACATACACATCTTCTCAAACACGCACACTTAATTTTAACACTTATCGGTCCTATCTACAGTCACCACGGAACCGCTTTTATCATCAGAAATTGCTTCCCGTCCACCCGCTTTCAAATTCCTCCGCACATACAGGATCTCGAATGTGTTGCCCTATCGGTGTACTTTCTCACCCCCATTCTTATGACAACCCTCCCGGTCCCAATACCTTTTCTGATAATATTATAATTTACGCTCTCGGCCTACTCAACCTAGTTATCCTAGGTAATTTTAATGCCCGTTACACTCACAATTCGGTGACTCTACAAGACATGGCAACGACCTTATTATAGTTGTCGATTTTGCGTGTCATCAACACAAAACCTCCATTATTCGACCATATCGGAACTTATATAGCAGATCACACCCTCGTTTCCGAGCCCATAGCCCATTATTTTGATCGGGAGTGTTTTATAGTGTTTTATATCACTTAACACTAGCGGTCAAAACTTCACTTTGTCTAGCTCCCCCAGCACAGCAGCTATATAGAGGTTTTTTGAATGCAAAATGGAATGTGTTATCTGAACACATCTCCAAAAACCTCTCTACACGCAATCTACTAACCACCCAAGAGAGAAATCAAAGATTTAACTTTTGTACTTATAGAAGCGGCGAATCCTCAGTCCCATTTAATAACGTCGATATTTCTCGCAAACCGCTCCCACGGCAACTTTGTACTGGATTAAAGAGAAAAAGTGAATCTATCGTCATTCTTGTGATCTAGGCATACGGCTCTCAAGACGAAATGCAATCGCCTCAACGACTCTATTAGGCGAGAAACAAACACACCAAGGGCTCCTGGACGAAAGTTATTTTCGAGTTAAATTACCGAAATGAAAAACTCAAAGTGTACTTCAAAATGGACACAATTCTGCCTCAGGTCCATGCGCCCTTGACCGTAAAATACTCCGACACTTGCCCGAGCGAGCCCTCAGGAAAAAAATGTTTAACACTATTCTACTTCCCATCATGATACCCAAACCGCAGTCCGATTCTGCCACACTTCCTCCTACATGGACCTCTGTAACTTTAAGTGTTTTATGCACCATAAACTGCGTTACATGCAAGATTTCAGTGTTCCTGTAGATTCTCTTGTTATGTTTTTGGGAGTTTGTTACAAGACAAAACACCGTTATCTGACTGCATCAGCAACCTTAGACCTTGCCGGCTAGAGAAGCGTATTTAGATGGGCGCTCGAATTTTACTTAAAATTGTCTTTGCTTAGATCCCAGAGTTTGCGCATCATTTTTGTAAGATTGATAAATTATTAGTTACCACAACATCATAGCCAAATAGGGAAAATAATGCTTTAATCGTTATCCAAATCCCTGGTAGCCATATTAACAAATCGCCTTCTCACGGAATTTGTCACCTAACGTTTAAAAACAAAATATTAATGGAAAACATCATTCTTAAATAGTTCGTGAAATTTGAAGTTAGTAACCATTCGTGGAACTGGTAGTAAAGAAATTTGCTTAATTAAGAATCTTTGCAAACTTTCCTGGTACAATAAATGAAGTCTAAAATCAAATATTGCACAGTAATAAATGTGCTTGAGAGAAGTAAATGACTTCGATTATCAAGAAAATGGAAAAACGATGATTATTAGTAGAAAGAGATAGAGAGGAGAAAAGTATTTGTCCCCGTATATTTTAAAAGGCACGTCCTTGAGAAGTTGTGACAATAAAACCATAATCACTGAATCTCTTAAACCTAGTTCCATATGGGGTCGACCATATTGCTTACCTTGATACGTGTTAAACTGAATAAGGTAATCGGGCGGATCACACAAAGGCCATACCTTAACCCCTTTTCAAATAGATTTTCTCTTCATACATTTTTTCGCTTTAGGTCGACCAAAGTGTGGTATCATGCCCTCATCAATACATGCTTCAAAAAAGTATCATTCCGCACATCGAATAAGAGATGGACTTTCGCATCTTACCATCGTAGCAGCAATCAAAAGGTTGTAAGTATCGGTATCTACTTCCGACAACATCCGCCATCGTAGAACAGATACATATAAAATTGCGATACAGTTAAAAGTATTAAAAAATTAAAGAAATCACAAGCCTACCCTTTCGTGCATGCTATTCCATTATTGGATCACGAAAGAAAATAGCCCCTTTGCGTCATAAAATAATAGTGTAAAAGAATTTGGACTACCTAACATAAAACACATATAATCATCAACATGTATTTGTAATTCTATCTTAAATATACTTTTTTTTTTATGATCGTAGACCTGAACAGGCTAAATTTGGCCTATCGTGCTAAAACACTCAGGAACACTTAGGAGGGTGGATAGAGGGATAATGAATTGCCAATAGATGCCTATGAACAGCTACCTTAAATTTTCTGATATCATAAGTGATAGGAAAGCAGGAACTAGGGAGATCATTTCAGAGTTTAGAAGCCGTGTAGAAAAACGTGGATTGCGCCCGTTTGGTACGACAAGTGGAGATTTGTACTGCATACTGATGATGTAAATGAGCAAACCGAGTGTTTCTCGCAAAGATAGCCCGAGATGGCGTCAAAGAATATAATTCAGCAGCACAATAGCCGTTGTAATAACGATAATACAAAGAAAGAACTGAAACCATCCTTCTATGCTCAAAGGACTGTATGTGAGAAGTTAAGGACGGGTCATTCATAAGCCTAATCGCTCTCTTTTGAATACGATCAACGATATCGAGAGCGTATTGGGGAGCACTAACCCAAAGGTGAGAATTATATTCCAGATGAGGCCGAATTTGGGCCTTATACAGCACAAGGCGTTGTCGAGAGGTAAAGTACTGCTTAGATCTGTACCAAAAGCCTATTTTACGAGCAACTGTTTTCGTAGCTGACAGAATATGGTCAACCCATGAGAGATTTGAAGATACAGTCATACCCAACAGAGTAATAGAGTCTGAAAACTTAAGAACTGAGCCATTCATACTTACAACAGGAAATGGTCGATTTTTTTTGGTGGACACAAGGCATTAAATTTAACTAAATTATTGCTTCCCCATTCGAGAATACGTTGAATGTCTTTGTTGATTGGATTTGCCATTTAAGCTTTAATTTCTTGAGTTGACATAGAAGGTGGATTATCACTATGAGTAGACTGAGATGAATTACAGTGAAGAGCGCTATCGTCAGCAAAGCAATGGATGGGGTTAGTCGTTGAAGAAATAAGGTCATTTATGTAGAGCAGAAAAAGTGTAGCCGCTATAACTGATCCCTGTGGTAGGCCCGCGTTAATGCTAACTTCTTTTGAAAAAAAGCCATCAACTACGACACGTATTCGTCTTTTATCAAGGAAACTAGAAACTCAGTTGATGAGCGTATCATTTAACCCAAACGAGGTGAGTTTGGCAAGTAAACACGTATGCCAAACTTGGTCAAATGCCTTTGGCATATCTAAAGCGACTTCAACTGTTTCACCGGACTGCTCTACTGTATTGTTCCAAACTTGGGTCACATATGAAAGAAGATCACCTGTTGAACGACTCTGCCTAAAGCCATATTGGTGGTCATTAAGGAATCGGTCTTATCGCCTTTTTTAGAAATAGGTTGAACATTTTTTAACTTCCATGATGAAGGGAATTCCCCAGAAGACATAGAGATCGTATAGAGCTTAGATAGGACTGGTACTAGTTCGGGGGAACATTTTTTTAAGGCAATAGCTGGGATACCGTTTGGGCCAGTCGCCTTATTGAGATCAAGCCTACTGATGATCGATTCCAAGAGCTTGCACCGAAAATGAATTGGTTTCATAGCGTATGAAGAAGAGTTTACTAGGGGCACATCTTTTCCAGAATCATTGAGACACGAGTTTGATGCAAACAAATCCACAAAAACATCGGCTTTGTCTACAGAATCAGCAACTACCGATCCGTCAATAGATGTCAGGGGGGGAAATGAAAATTTTCCAAAGTTTTTACTAATGGCTTTAGCTAAAGACCAAAATTTACGACTGCCTAAAGGAGATGTAGCTAGTTCATTGCATTTTCGTTGTTTGAACAACTTTTTAGTTTTAGTAATGACACTTTTGCAGATATTTCTAGCACCAACGTATTCTACATGACTGTCGACCGATTTATTAGATTTCCATTTAATGTAATATTTATTTTTTAAAGATATTTCATCAGCACAAGCCTTATTGAACCAGGGTTGGGAACGTGAATGACCTATACGGTACTGTTTTTTGGGAATGTATAACTCCATTCCATGAGGATGACTTTAGATACTGAAAGAGTGATGTCCGAAGAAGAGGACGACTTAAAACAATATTCACGCCATGGAAAGGTTGCTAAGAAATCCCGTAAATTACTCCATCGAGCTGACTTAAAACACCACAAGGTTCTATCGGTTTTGCGAACAATAGTGGAATTAGGTACAGTAGAAATGATTTACATTAGACAATGGTCGGAAAGACCTAAAGGCGAAAGAGCGGAAGTTTTATAAACAAGAGGGTTTGATGTAAGAAAGAAATCTAAAAGATGTGGGGTATAGTTAGGGTTATCAGGGATTATTGTGGGTTCAGAAATCGTTTGTGTGAGATCACATGAAATAGCAAATGTTTCTGCACTATGACCAGCAGGATTTATAGTGGATGAAAACTGAAACCAATTAGAGTTATGAACATTGAAATCGCCTACAATTGAGATATCGCAAGATGGAAACTGAGACAGGAGATAATCAACTTTCATACTAAGGTAATCGAAGAAGTCTTGAAAGTTAGAATGAAGGTGGTATTGGGGAAATTGCAAGTCGGGTGACTCGGAGCTTTCAGAGGAGACTTGTGTTTCAGACAGAAACAAAATATCAGGTTGTAATTGTTCAAGATGTTGGTGAATAGCATTAAGATTAGACCTGATACCGCGGATGTTGCAGTAGTGAATCAGAAAGTTGATACTTTCGATGACCGTGGTCGTTTGGGCCCTGCCCTCCCGAACATCCCAATGGGGCAAGATTTTACTTATTTGGTTTAATCACAACCTTATTAAACGGATAGTTAGTAATAATAATAATAATACAAAAATTATAACTCAATTTAAAGATTTTTAATTATAGTTACAGAGGATTGGGTACATAGAAAAAATACCAATTATTTTATTATTGTTTACTTAATTTTCATTTTTGGGCAATTATAAGACTTCCAAAATGTTATGTAATCTGTGTACCGATTTTAATCAGGTTGGGCGGACTTCTATTCAACGTAAACTAATTAATAATTCGTTTATTAAGCTTATAGGATAACATATTTAAAACGATACGTTTTCTAAATTCATTTCGTCATTATTTATTTACTATTCTTGATGCGAAACAAATGAGCGTATTTATGAAAGCTATATCGTAATCCTAAAGTGGAATTTAAAAACTTGTTTCCAATTAAAATTCTATAACGAGTGAGCTAATTTTTATATTCTATGCTCATAGGAAACATCTGCTCAGAACCTAATTCCATATACATTTTTGACTGTAGTGGCGTTTATAGACCCATTTGAGCTATTTTGAGCTAAAATATGGTAAGCAAATGATGTTAGAATTATTTCAGCTATTTAGCAACTCACAACATCCACGACCTTCTTCATTGAGTCAAGGTCGACAACCTGCTTGTATCAGCAATTACAGCACCAAAAACGGATCAGTCCTGTAACGTTTTAATCATAAAAGTTCTCTGCTATTTGATGATAAAATTGAAGAGCCTTAACTCCTCATACTTTTTTGTTACAATATAAGTATGGAAGCCATTCATATTTAAAATCAAACTCTAGGCAACGGAATAAATAACAGTAGCTTTTGTGAATTCTCCTTTTGGAAGTACCCATGGTAAGTACATGGAGACTTCATATGATTTGCAACACTACTCAGAGATTGTCCATTATTTCTCTAACATAGTGTTGCATAATGCCTTCGTGGTCATTCAAAATTATCTTCGATGTCAGTTAACTCATTTGAACTGTCGGTCATAATCATTGAAGATGGGTCTTGGTCTGGAGGAATTTGTGGTAAACATTTTGTGGTTGTTGTAGCCCCTAGAGTTCACTTGCATGTGTGTAGTGTATGTCTGGATTCATAATATTGCATACTACACATTTCATTAAAAGGGATAACTGTGTTTTACATATTTGAATCAAAAGAGTTCAAAATTCTTGCCCCCCGTTGATAAACGCTATACATTATAAAATTAGTGTTTAAAAATAGTATATGTTTCATATCACCCTGAAATCGACAATAGCTAACAAATTGCTTTCTATTATTATATAAATTTACAGTAATTGTAATTAAAAATTATTAATTTTATTAAATACATGAATAAAAAGTTTATCTCGAGTAGGATTTGAACCTACGACCTGTACTTTGCTAGAGTACCGCGCTAACCAACCAACTGCGCTATCGAGATTCAAGCCCCAATCGATGTAAATTTTGCCTTTATGTATGTAGAACTGATGTAAATTCTAAATATAATGTTTAAATTTATTATATTTAGAATTTACATCAGTTCTACATACAAAATTTACATCGATTGGGGCTTGAATCTCGATAGCGTAGTTGGTTGGTTAGCGCGGTACTCTAGCAAAGTACAGGTCGTAGGTTCAAATCCTACTCGAGGTAAACTTTTTATTTATGTATTTAATAAAATTAATAATAATTTTTAATTAAATATTTACCTTTGAACTTATTCGTTCATAACAAAACTTATAATAAATTACAGTAATTGTAGTTATTTTTTGTTAATGTCATTTACGCGCCTTTTTTTGTCCTGAACACATAGACTGTTTAGTTTTCTCTCAATCACTTGTAGAGCCAATTTTGAATTTTTCTTATTAAATCATCCGTTTATACCTTTCTATAAGTAATTAGTTCACATATATTTTAATATGTAAATGCTTCATATATCTTCTACTCTTCTGATATACGATTTCCTTTAAAGCCAAAATGACACTATAGTTTTCATTTTAGATACATTTCCTTTCTTGTCTTTTTATTTTTACTATGACGTCATAGGTGGTACATATGCATCTATATTTATTCAATAGGCTATAATTTACAAGTACCCTACACCTGAACTTGTATTTCTTATGTGACACCCTGTACATTATTTGATCTGAATTACTCTAACATTATATAATTACCATATTTAATTGACCAACAGGGCTGTGCAATTAGCCCAAGAGGCCTAGTTTTGGAGGCTAAGGAGGCCTAACAACAATAGCGACCGGAGGTCAGTTGAAGAGAACAATAAAATCAGCATCCTGTTTGTTTCTTGGCTAAGACCTTGAAATATTCCTTGAATAAGGTCTTAAACAGGTGGATGAGTATGTTTCTTCGGTAGCACAATCTGTTTTTTCTTGCCTTTGAAGGGACTAATGCGACATGCCTTCGATTTCTGAAAAGTTTTAGATAACCTTATTTTCAGGAATTAGTCCTATTTTTAGACAACCTTTAAGAGATAAATAGGAAGAGGGTTGTTTCTTGGCTAAAGCAGGAAATGGGATTGCGTAACCCCGTTTCCAGGAACTGGGTCCATCGTGACATGACTGTGACAGGGTTTCGGACTTGTTTTTCCTGATTTCGGTGAGGAGTACCCTTGAACAGGTCAGTAAACTTTGGGTTTATTTCTAGGCTAAGGCAGTCTTTCGGTTTGTATCTTTGATAGATGTGCGCTCTTAAAACTTCGACTTCTTATCAGCACATAATCTTAGGGCGTGGTCAAAACGTTAAAAACACAGCCAGACTTGGCAGCACTGCAGAAACTTAAAGTATTGTAACAGTAAAGAGGAAGTCAAAGGGAGAGTAGCTGTCCTACTCACATGGTTCAAGGTCAATGTGGTGCAGCTGGATTGGCAAGGGATTTTTTTTTAACAAGTTTATTAAAATTTTAGAAATTAACAATTCATTTTTATATACATATCACACTTAAAACTAAATATAATAATAAATGTGTATTGTATTGTATTGGTGGTGCGCTGGTCAGGAATCTTCTTCCTCTTCAGCCCGTGGATTGCGAAGTTGTTGGGTTACGTATCGTGTGGATTGCCTGTTGACAGTGTTGTGCTTTGCATTGTTGGTCGTTCGGAAAAAAAAAGATGAGTTGTGGAGATGTGGTGATGTTGGAGTATGTTGTGTGGACTGTCCTGTTGTCGCTTGGTTGTGGCTGGTTGCTGATGCCCTGCGTATCTGAAATAGAAACATGTGTTAGTTGTGTGAAACGTTGGTTTTAACAAAACAGAATAGATTAAATTGTCGACACTGTATACTTATCTGGGACACCAGACTTCGCTCCAAACCTTTGTATGATTACCTGAAAAGGGCAACCACCTCTGAACCGTGAGAAAGGATCACTCCCCACAGGTCCATCGCAGTTTGCGCCGGAACGAGCGCCGCTGCCACCTTACGGATGAGAGGTAGGGCCTTCTCCATATCGAGACCTCCGAGGAGGCCCAATATGGCGTCGAACCCTAAGACGGGTTGGGCAGGCGGGGTAACGACAGCGGCGGGAGCCGTTCTCGGTACTTCCGCCTTCTCAACCTTGCCTGCTGTCGCTCGGGCGTAACTGACGCCGGTCAGGTTGAAGAAGGCGCCGCCGTCGGCGGTGTCCTCTTCGGTCTCTGATGTCCTTCCGTCTCCTTCCGTTGTGGATGTCGAGGGAACCTCGGGCATCCCCTGTAGCTGGCGGGGTGGTCCCCACCACAGTTAACACACTTTGCCCGGTCTGTACGGGGTTTTGTGCATTCACTGCTGTGGTGATCGACGGCGCATTTGACACAGCGTGCTGCCACCCTGCAGCAACGCTGTGCGTGACGGAAACCTTGACACGGGTGACACTACCCGATGCCGGATTTCCGCCGCAAATCCTCGACGGTGACTCGGAGGCGGGCGACGTGCTGCACGTCCCGGATCTTCTTCCTGTCGTCCTCGGACGGCAACTTTACCATCACGAGGGGGAACGGGAGTCCTCGCTGCTTCATCCTAAAAACAGAGAAAGCATTAATACCTTGCGTTTTTAGCTCTGAGCTAATGTCGACCTCAGGTAGCTCTACGGGCACGCTGCGTATCACCACCTTAGCAAATCGCTCGCTCTTTGCCTGGTAGGTGTGATACTGAGTACCACACCTATACATATACCTCACCAGCCTGTCTCGGTCCTGGAGTGGGGCAGGCTGAATCCGGATTCCCTCGCTGAAGGCCTTGGCCCTCGTGAAGGCGATCCGATGTCGGTCCATTTCTCGGGAGAACGCGATCCAGTTCTCCTTCGGACGAAGGATTACCGGACGCACCTTCTCCCTGGTGTCCTCTTGTGTCGTCTGCTCCATTGCTGCAGGGCTGTCGGTGTAAGGTTCCAGGGCCTGGAATCCCTTGTTCGTGGGCGGCGGCGTAGACGGGCGAACCTTCGGGGTCTTCTTCGGCTTCTTCTTTTGCAACACGAAGTCGTCGGGGCTGGTAGATCCGAGGCGGGCCTCTTCTCCGGTGTTGTCAGTTGCGGCTGCGGCGGCGGAGGTGGACGGCGTGTCTTCTAGGGGGGTGATGCCTTCTAACGGTGGGGGTCGCCTCTTCTTTTGCCGCCTCCTCTTCTGTGCGGTGGCGGCAGGTGGCGTGACTGCTCGCTCTCTCGAACGGTAGATCGAGCAGTGACGGTATCGCTGGCGGTATCCGGAACTCCTGGGGCGTCGTCGGTGACAGCGGCTCTCCCCGGGCTGCCCGTTCCTCTAGGAACTGCTGGTAGCAGCGCCTGTTGTAGCCCGGCTCCAACATCGTGAGAACGACGTTATCTTTTTGTTTCAAATAGACTGGCTAGTCTTATCTAAAGTTGACCTTTTCGGATCTAGACCTCAATCTCGAATCGTTGGCAAGTGACAATACTCATCCATTAAATAAACGCTTCAGTCTCTACTCACAGAACATTTATCTGGGGAGTGTTAAAATCAAAGGTCTACGAGGTCTATTGGGGAAAACAGTTTTCTTGCACTATTATGAATATAACGTAAATTTTCGGATTAAAGCTCGAGACTCACTAATTTATCGAGGTATTTAGATATTTGAAGGAGTTCCGGTGACTAAAATTACGTACAGTTTTATTTATGTATTTTGGAATGGAGAATTCTGTTATTTATTTTAAGCCAAGCGCACCTGTTATGGATTTCTTGCAAGTTTTTATTGAATCAACAGTGTAGGGATAAACTCAATGTGCACAGTTTAAAATAAAAGCGAGGATATAAATATATGTGAACGACATTGTGATACCGAATCTGCACAGTGCCCCCAATTGTTATGCCGGCTAGTCACAAGGCGGGGCATTGAGTACTTGGGCTAGAAAAGAAATGTAGTAGGTGGCAATAAAAAGGAAAGAAAACAAGAAAAAAGATTATCTTGAGCACCACAAACTTTGATTTATCCCTCAAAGTTTGAAATGGGACCAAGAAATAAAAAAAATGTTTAGAATAATTATGTAATGTAGACAATATATAAAGTAGACAATATATAAAATGGTAACTACTATAAATTAAGCCCACTATAAGCTTCATCCACAATAAGAAAGTGAAAGTGAATTGATTAAACTACGTAGTAGGTAATATTTCCCGCAAATTATATGTAAATTCGAAATTCTCCAAGCGAGAGTTACACCACCAAACTAAAACGGTGTTAGCCTAAATAATCTAAAAAAAAGAAACGAAAATTTTCAATAATCAAAACAAACTGTAAAGTATTGCGATAGTGGTCGTCCTTAATTCTGTTTATGATCCCATAGCCAATCTTCCGGAAATAGGGTTAGAGTTCTAAACTATTATTTTTCTTTCGGTCAACACAGTGGTCCTTACACCCCTATGCCAAACCCATACTGAACATACATAAAACATGACTTACTGATCGGTTTTGTGAGTCACTCTACACTACAATGGTGCAAATTCTTACTTGAATATACAAATAAATGAATCTCCACTGTATGTACAAATATGTACAAAAAAAGTAGCTTTAATAGCTATAGGTACTATATAGTAGTTTTATTAAAAAATTAGTAGTCTAAAAATTCATTACTGTAACCTCAAAAAAAAAATATGTTCAGATGGTAAAACACCCCATGAAATGTATGCTGCTACTTGAGGTAACTATAGTAAACAAAATGGGGACATGTAAAGTGTGTTGCCTATCTATTAGTGTATAATTTTAACTACAAGTATGTGAGATTTAGAGGTTACAACATTTTTGGAATTAGCGCTTTGAATGTGGTATATATAATCGATGTTCATACAATATAGATGAAAATATTACAAAGTTATGGTTATTTGAGTGTTGCAACGTTAGTTAAACAGGCAGATTGGTAACACATTACTTATAACGCAATTGATAAAACGCAAGAAAAACATTAAGCGCTATATAAATAGTTAATTAAAAGTGTATTAGGTTAAAATATCAGCACGCATAAACTAATGAATATTATATATCAAGCTGTGACTTTTTAAATTCGCTTTGGATTGATTTGCCTCGGCTTTACACGGATTAGTTTTTTAAATTACAGAAGTTGCATTAAGCGGAACTCTTCCTTTTTTGTAACCATGCGTGCGCGCGCGTGCGTGAATGCGTGTGTGTGAATATATGTTGTAATCTACGATAAATCTAGAACGATGTCATACATACCTAAAGCTCCTCTGTAGTCAACTTCGATTTCAACTCTTATTGCAATTATTAGGCGACCAATAATACGTCTTCATTGCTCCCCCCGCAACCCTGGGGTTTCATAGAGAATGTATTTATTTATTGGGAAGTACAATGAGGCTAGTATAAAGATTATGGACTAATTTTGTAAACCAGTTTATTGTAAGAATATAGTCAATCTTTGAATGTAGATGTACCACTTTTCTGTGTTCTGTGTTCTTTTGCTACTGACCTACCTAAATTGAGAAAATTTTGCCGTGTGTACATACTTTAACGCTTGCTGTAACTATTACAGATGGCCACAAATATGTTTTATTTGTGACAGTACTAATAACGTATAAAAATGGCAATTACTTATACCACCTTTTTCAAAAGAGATATCAATAATTTGAAGGGAGTATATAACATATTATGTACCTATTATAGTAGGATTGTATATACCCGTTGCATATAGTAGCTATGTTCATATACGTACGCTTTTTTTTTAAAGAGAGCACAAAAATATACAAAAATTTATTAGTACCTAAGGAAATCTAATCCCATGGTTTTACTAAATGTGGGAATAGGGTAACACAATGGATACGATAGGACCAGGTAATTTCTTTTGTATTCCTTGAATGAATGAATGAGAACATCGCACGAGGCATTTAAATTGTCATTTCAGTTGCCTAACTTTATTTTCCTAATTTGATTTTTTTGTAAATCGCGTAACCCTTTTTTTTAAATAATTCTATTTTCTTAGAATATGGAAAAACAATATTTAAGCGCCGCCTTAGAAAATAATTCTACGTTTCCATACCACTGTTCACTTTTTTTCTATTCAAATTACAACGGATGTGATTTATCAAAAACGATTTTTCTATTATTACAATTAATTAAAAAACTAAGAGCGATAAAGCCATTCTTTTTAAGTACAGTAGTTCTTCCCATCATTGCAAAGGATATACGGTATCGATAATTTGTTAGACTTCAACTGTAAAGACAGCATATCATGAGAAAGTTTTGCTATTTTTTGAATATGAAACATTAACTACAGAGGAGTCTTCGCTTCTTGCGGAACTGATTTTGGGAAATTTGCAGGTCGAAGACGGCGGGGGTTATTATGCTCAGTTTTCGTTTCGATCAAACATATCTGAACTAGCTGCATATTGCAAAGGTATAAAGAAGCCAACATGTACACTTAAAAATTATAAATGAATTACGTTCTATGCAATTTTTTGATGCGACATGTGGTTTGGTGGCAAAAAAATTTGTAAGATAAAATTTAAGTATCTGTTCAAATCTTTTTAATATCTAAATAACGATCAATTTTTAGGAAAAACGTAGACGTATTTTTTAACGATAGTTTAATTTTACACAACTTTTCTTCATGAAGTTTCTTGATACGAAGTCACATAGTCCTTAAAAGGATTTGAAAAGCAGGAACTTTATCACAGCATTTTGGACACGTGGTCATCTTTGGATTATTTTCAAGTTGGCAATCTAAAGGTGTAATAACGTGTATCTGACATGAAGGTCTAAATGGCATAAATATAACTATACTTCTGGGCTGTACCAACCCTTCATTTTATCACCTATTTACTTAAAAAAGGATCATTAAATAAGGGTGGATAAGATTTAACACTACTAATTGAAACGATTTTCCCATTATCTTACGCCCGACTATATAAAAACAATTAGACTAATGCCTCATTTATAGCAATTATTCTGTGTTAATGTGTAAGCATGGTGATTTTGCAAATACAGTTATAGAGAATGTATCAGCAAATCCTCCAGAACATGTTTGAGCAAATGCTTTAAATATTTTATACAAATAACCAAAAAACCAATCATAATAAAAAAAATCATTATGTATTGAATAACTAGAAAGAGACATTTCAATTATCGAGTGAAACTATTTGAGTTTTGACCGGTAGCACAGAATAAATGTAATTAATGTATGTTATTAATATTTTTTAGCGGTATACTTTTAAGCACAGTTTGAAAATAGCTAAGGCAAACATCTACTTTTTTATTTATACTTATAATAAATAAGCAAAACAGGACTGTTGCTGTAATGTAAGTTAGAACTGAAACATTCTTTAATAAAGTATTGATTTCACGTAAAGCGTCCTCTCTCAGGAGTTTGTGAAATGAATGATACTAGATCCTATTTCGTTTTTAAGAATAATCTGTACGTACGAACCCAGTGTGCCACTTAGCACTTAGCTAAATGAAAGCTTCATTTAGCAAAGGTTCGCGACTTGGCTATATTGCTTAAACGGATAGGACGTAAAGTATTCATATTAATTAAAGCGTACAACTCACCTTTATTTTTAATATAAAAACACAGAATGAACATTCGTTCATTTCTTGGAAACCCCGACAAATACCTTATTGATTGAATATATTGGAGCTTAATACATTTTTCTAAATAATAATAACTCTTCAGAAATTAGTAGTTTATACTCTATGCGAAGGTGATGTACTTCTGACAGTAGCATGCGAGCATCTAGTACGCCACTAGTTCTAAACTGTTCTTTACTAACGTTTTGCGGGTTTTTATATGGTACTGGCTGCAAAACTAGAATCTGACCACCGACACGCTTTTTCTTAACTGTTTTTCAATGTTTTTAACGAATTCTTAAAATTTTCTGTTTCGTTAACTAGAATGTAATTACTTTTTGATGGTCAGTTAAATTAATTCGCAATTTGATTGAGGATTTTTAATTGCTTTTAACCTCTGATTCCGTTTTAATTCGTGGGTTCAAAGCTAAATTACACTGATTTGGTAATCAATGAAGATCGGTGATGCAGATCCTAAAGCATCTAAGGCCTTTTAGGGAAAGGTCGTGAATCTGAATTTTGGTTCAATATCTAAGATCTTATATGTTGAAATTGATTAAGTATATTCGCTCCTTTATTAAGATCTTAAAACACCGTCTTGAATATGCATATCTTTGTCAAAATCAAAATTGGTTCTGCACCTTAGATCTTTTTCGCAGGATTTCTAACTAGTACCCGTGACTCTAAGAATTCTAACCTTGACATTGGCCCAGCAACTTAGGGTAACATCTTGATTCAGTATCTAATATCCCGAATGTTGAGATTTATCCAGTATCTTTGGTCCCTTTGGTTTGATCTTAAATCTGCTTCTCGGATCAAAAATTGAAATGAGGGGATTTGGCATAATCTTAGATCTTTTTAGTAGGAGCTTGAATCTTCAT
Source organism: Vesta saturnalis (assembly GCA_036346205.1). Classification (NCBI taxonomy): domain Eukaryota; kingdom Metazoa; phylum Arthropoda; class Insecta; order Coleoptera; family Lampyridae; genus Vesta; species Vesta saturnalis. The sequence continues at coordinate 1,703,647 of JARFJB010000835.1, read as the reverse complement.
CTAAAATTAAAATTATGAAATAATGGAAAACTTCACTATCTTGCTCCATCTTGGGCCAATGTCTTGAAATACGATCTGTTTTGAAGAATCAAAGAAAATGGTTTCAACATCTTGTACGAAGACTTCGAAATAATGTATTTTGGCAGAATTCAACATCGTGATATTTGGTATTTGAGAAATGTCTGCAAGTTTGATTACAACAAGGTTATACCTCACACTTGCAAGGTCATATTAATGATTTCTAATTAGTTTTACCACATTCCTTAATACCAGCGTAGTGCGTAAGCACACCAATACATAAACAAAAGGTACTTAGTCTTCATGTGCATACCAGTAATCTTCTTTGAGAAAATACTTGTAGACAAACATAAATATACACTTATTTAAACCAGGGTAGATTCAGTATATTATATATTTCATATTTTTTATCTAACTGTAAACATTACAAATCATTTTATTTATTATTAAAACAAGTATCTATAGCAGTCACTGAAATATAAAACACATGGTAACTAAACATGTGATATTTCAATAACTGTTTATAAGCCTTTCCAACTTTAACACTAATTGGCGCCCAAACATATGAATACGCAAACACTAACAAACTGTTACGTGGGTGTGATTCTTACGGAAAATGTATATATATATATATATATATATATATATATATATATATATATATATATATATATATATATATATATATATTATTTGCATGGGATCTAGGAAACCATAAGTGTTACACATTTGCTTAAATGGGGAAAGAATTGCTTCTTTAGAAGACTAATCCAGATACGCTTTTCTTGATTTAATAAAATGCATAGCTTACTAGATATTCGTAAAAAAGTTGAATTTTTTTTAAAGGAAGCCATAGTTGGCTATTACATATTTTAATAGTGCATTTTTTCTGATTTTAATTACTTAAGGGTTGTATCACTTATTTTAATAAATAAATGCACAATATACGTTTTTCTATTATTAAGTTTAACAAAAATCACATTTTGCCATAGAAAACCAAAGAAATTTACAGTAAGTGTTCCAAATGTCCACCATTATTATCGTGCGACACCTTTTCAACACGGAGTTAACAGCTTTCCTAATTTACTCCCCTCTAATCTGTACACGTATTAGTAAGAGCTTCCTGTAGCTCCTGTTGGGTTGCACATGATCGCACATATACGAGATCTTTCATTACTCCAAATACAAAAAAAGTCTGAAGGTGAAAGATCAGCGAAACGTTCAGCCTATAAAGCAGGAGCATTTCTGCCTATCCAGCAGTTTGGAAAAATTTCATCTAAATATATAACTTGTGCCTGATACTGAGGTGGGGCACCGTCGCGTTGATACCACGGTATGTTTGCACAGGTTCTTAAATTTAATTCATCTAGAATATTGTTAAAATCCTAAAAAATTGCAAATATCGATGTCCAGTTAAAGTGTCAATAAAAATAAATGGCCCAACAAGTTGCGAACCAATAACACCGCACCATAAATTGAAGCCAAACTTAATCTGAGGTCGTCTTTCTTGTTAATAGTGAGGATTTGCTTGTGCCCACAAATGTTCAATATGGCGATTGAACATACCACAGTTTGTAAAATGTGTTTCGTCGGTCCATAAGATATGCATTGGAAAGTTGTTATTTTCATGGCACATACATAAGAATTCACAGGGTGACATACCCGGCGAATAGGGCGCTTGCGACAACACTGCGATGTTTTTAAAGGTCAAATATTATTAGTATTACCACAAGCGCGGCTAAAAAATCACTCTCATTACTTATTGGTCAGACCGAGTATTGCATGAAAAGATCTATCTAAACAAAATTAAACTAGAAGATCAAGGCATATAGTCGTAATTGCGAGAGGTGTTATATGATTCATACCTTACTGAATAGCAAATTACTATCGTATACTTATTTCACTTATCTGTTGGTGTTAAAGAAAGGTGCCTGTAATACAAATCTCATTAACCTAGATCGTTGATACGCTAAATCATATTTTGACAATGTATTTACCTTGTCAAGTTTAACTTTCAATTTCCGACGCTTCAGCAGATCATTTCGTTCATTATTTTTCATACCTATGTGTTTTCATATTATAACAGTTTTTTTTTAAACTGTCCGTAACATTTTTGTTGCATTCAAGGTAAGATTGTCTAATTTAATCAATTGAAAATAATCTTCATATAATTTGCAGTTCATGTCTTTAAAGAGTAAATTTCTTAAAAGTCAAGCTCAATTTATGTTGATGAACGTATTACGATATTTTGAAGGTGAACGTGATCGTAATGGGCCAAATGTACCATCGACTTCTATTGTACAGGTTTGTTATTATTTCCATATTTTTCCAATATGAAACATAATTTATATTTTAGAGAACGGCAGAAGCATGTGAGGTTACTGAAAAAACTGTAACCCGTACCAAAGCACGACTTCCTAAATGCCAATAAGCAGGTAAATCTGTACCAGATTCTCCTCAAAAAACGAGAACACGACAAAAGAAGCAATCGACTAATGTCGATGATTACATTAAAGATGTAATTAAACCGAAAGTGTATTATCTATTACAGTGAAGTCCTTAGTAAAGGAATTGAAAGACAACATCTTCTCGTTTAGCGTAACAGATTTGACGAAATTTCTACATTCAATTGGTTTTGATTTCAAAAAGGATGATCCAAAAGAGGCTTATTTGAACAAGAACATTTTTGGTTGAAACATCAATATTTAGTAGAGGCTCTTCAAAAAGTATATGGCATGAAAAAGATGTTAGAACTGGTCAATGTGAACTATTTATGATTTTAGTTTTATAGTATTAAGTGCTGAAAATTCTGATCAGTTTATTCCCCATTCATCTTTAGTCTTTTCCACTAAACAAAAATTATCGGATTACCATGATAATATGAATGCTGAAATGTTCAGGAAATGGTTTGAACAATAATTACTATCAAACTTAGAGAAGCCTTGACTTATAACATTAGACAACGCATCATACCATTCAACATTCATTGAAAAGATACCAACATATAGCTGGAAGAAAGACCAACTAATTGAATTTTTAAACAAACACAACATAAGTTATTCTCCTGATATACTAAAAGTGGAGTTATTAGAACTAGCAAAACAAAAAAAACATATCGAAAAAATATTTAATTGATCAAGTAACACGAGCATGCCCAAGTAACAATTCATTGACGATTTGGCTATTGCAGCTCAAATACGACTGCGACGTCATGGCAGCTAAATTATAGCTGTATTTTAGACTGCTGGAATTTGGATTTCACATTAGCTCCGCTAACTCATTTCCGGTTACACTTCTAGTGAGTGTAGCCACTATTGCTATTTGGCTGCCATACGTAAGTCATCACAGCTACAAACGATGACCAAATTGCAGCCATTTGGATTTTAAAGCTATTTGGTTGCTATATAGTCATCCTCATAGCCATCACAGCTAATACGGATGATCAAATTGCAGCTATATGGCATTTAAAGCTATTTGGCTGCCATATAGTCATCCTCGTACCTATCACAGCTAAAAGCTGTTTAGCTATAAAGTCGGTTTTAACGCTATTTAATAGTCAAATGGCTGTGTTTGGTGAGAAGTATTAAGTAAGGTTATCTTGTATTAAAAAGCTCAAAAAAATATATACTTACTGCAACATAATGGAAAAGTTTAAAGTTTCTGTGCAAGCAATTGCAAAAATAAAAAAAATTTATTAAATACGCAAAGAAAAACTTTACCTATTATTATTTACGTATAAAGTTTTATGAGAAATGTGTCATATGGGAGTGATTCTTTGTTTTAATCCTTAAGATAACGAAGATACATAACCTACATAAACAAAATAATAATCGTTTTCGTGGTCGCCAGCAACATACGAAATGACAAGATTGTAAGGGAAAATATCAGACGGCGGTAAGTGGTTCAAATCCCTACTGTAGACAAAAATTTAAAAAAATATTCATATCAAATACATTACTATATACCACTTTCAAGAAAAGAAGGTTACGCTAATATAAATTATGTAACGTGAAAGTAAATCACACGAAATAAATACTAATTTTATTAATATTAAATGTTTTGTAATTCTTTTTAAGCGAGTAGCTCAGAACCAGTTTCATACTTATCTGTCATATAGCTATCACAAATTCAATAATTGGCTGTAAAGTCTACAATGCAGTGCTTCACCAGCGGTTTCCCAACCATAGATTTTAGCTGGGAAATACACATTTAAATAGCTGTTACAAAGTCTTGACAGCCAGAAAACGATCACCATTTTGGCTGCGGCAGCGCTTTCACAAAGTTACGAAAGAGTTTCACCAGTAGCTGTAACAGCCATAATGAGGCATTATTTGTCGGCCATGACGTTTTGAATGCTAAAATGCAGCCATCAATGTTACTTTGGCGGAGGCATAAAATATTACGTTTACCAGCGTATCACTGTCAGTTTAATGCAATGGAATTGGTATGGGGAAATTGCAAAAAATTTTATAATAAAAACATTGGGCAGAGTGGTTTTTCTAACGAAAATGTAGTAGCACTGTGGGAAAACTCCTTAAAGAGAATCGATGCTAACTATTGGCAAAAGTGCATTGCACATGCTGAAAAGCAAATGCAGGAATGGTGGGATATCCAAAAGCAGTTTGATGTTGTCCAGGAACCGATCATTATTACCATTAACCAATCTTCGACTGACTGTAGTGATTCCGAAGATACTTCGTAGAAAAATATCTTGCAAGATTAAATTTCTCTACTTCATTTCTTTATAATAGACTTGTTCTATTTAACTTTGTTACACACAGATTAAATCAAACACATTTATTAATTGTACGGGAAAGGAGGGTAAGACGGCGAGTTGGGTAAGACGACGAATTGTTTAATTTGGGAGACGGTTAATAGATAGCGCCAAATCCTTAACATATACTTAACATATATTGTGTGTCCACAGTGCTTCTTTCTGTGCAGTCTATGCCCAGTGAAATCCCTAATGTTTCCGTGGCGTGATGACGCCACTTATGCTTAGATCACGTGTACTTGTAAGATTCGTTAACGACAACATAAGCCTTAGATCAATTGTGTTAAGTGTTTTTGTTTGGAGGTAAGTATTTTCCGTTAGGTTACATTGTTGTACATATCCATTTTTGTGTGTTGTAAAATTTATTTAAAAGTAGTCGTGTCGGGTAAGTTGGCGAACTTGCTAAGCGGTTAAGATGGTGAGTTCGTCATCTTACCCTACCTGTTTATAATTACTGTAATGTAAACTTTTATGATTAATTTACAGTAAATAATTATGGGTAACATTTATCAACGAAGGACTAACCGGCAGAGTTGGTCAAAGGGGTCGATGACCGCGGCTGTGGGGAGGTGAAAAGTGGTGCGTCGCTTAATGCCACGGTAAGAAAATACAATCTTCTAGAAGCGACTTTACTTGGGTGCATCAAGAAATATTCTGAGAAGGTAACTAGCCATTTTTCTGAACATAAGCTTACCTAGTGAATTTTTATGAGAATCTATGCAGTATAGGGGTTTAGACCACAAATTGTATTTGTTTTAGACTACGCCTGTTAGTGCCGGAAGATTCAAGTGCACATTTACCGATGAGAAACTCGAAAACTTAAGGCAATATGTAACAGATCTAAATAAAAGGGCATTTGGCGTAACCCGGGAACAGTTTTCGAAAATTGTTTATAATTACGCCGATACGTTGAAGATTTCTAACCGCTTTAATAAAGATAAGAAAAGGTACCATTACCAGTGCCATTAAAGAAGTGGCTGGCATATTCAGTATGGCTTATAACAAAGTTATCACAATAAAAAATTCAGTGCAAGGATTTAAGTCAACCGGCATAGTTCCACTAAATTGTCAAACATTTGAGGATTGTGATTTTGAGCCATCAATGAATACAGATAAGTCTTTCTCCTTTAGCGAGTGTGAACACTGATGCAACCGGATCATTATCTCAAAATTCTTCATCAGGTACCCTTGATGCTGCTGTAGCTAGGCCGTCTAGTGTAAAATCATCTGGTCTACCTTCTTTACCTCGTGCTGCTTGCAAAGAAAAAAAACAGAGGAAGAAGCTACCGTCACTACACATAACTAGTACTCCTTACAAAATAAAAAAGCGGAGAACAAAACCAAAAAAGAAAGGAAAGAAGAAAATCGTAAGAGAAGGAAAGAAAACTACAAGAAAAAAGTTGAAAAGCAAAAAAAAAGAAGGGTGTACAGAAGAGTCAAAAACCGAAATATGTCAGACAAGTGAAGTTCGATGATGACACGATATCATCTTATTCCTCCATATCAATCACTCATATCGAGGAAGGTGATGATATTGATTATGTGGGCAACGATTCTGGTAAAGATGAAGTTTGGTACGCCTGTTCCTTCTGTCGGAAGTGGGTCCATGCCGCCTGTACTAGTCTGACTGCAGGAGAGGCAAAGCGCAAAACATACGTTTGTGACTTTTGTGAAAATAAATTAAAAAATACGTTTTTAAGAATATTATTTTTTATTTGCCATCCTACCCACCTAGTAAATTCATCTTACCCGCATGTGAGGGTAAGATGACGATTTTGACATCACATCGTTAAGGTAGGATAGAAAGTATGAAACCGTAGAAATATTAAAGTAATTAAAATATAATTTGAATGCAAATGTATAACAGTGGCTTTAAGATAAAAAACAAGATGTTATGTTGAAATCACGTGGAGAAAAAATGTAATAAGCTTACGATCGTCATCTTACCCCTCCTTCCCCTACATGTAAGAATTATTATGTAATGTGAATCTGTAATGAGATGTGATCAAACATAAAAAATGAGAAAAAATAGTTTTTAGATAAAGTTATTCTAATATTTGATGCTATAATTATTACCAACAAGTAGCTTTTGAGTACTAAAATTACTTAGAATCATATTTCCCACTAAATACAGATGTAAAATACAATCAAACGTGCAGTAAAGTAGGTTCCACTGATCGGTCAATGTGATTCATTGTATAACCTACAAAATACAAGTAATTTTCAATTATTGAGTACTTATACAAATAGTTTAAGGAACACTAAAAATATCTTATTTTCCTCATTATTCAGAGTGAATCACTTAATTTCCAAAAGATAACATGTATATTATGTATTTGAAGTTGCGTAAATTATCAGCTGTTCAAACTGCTTACTGACAGACACGTAAGAAACAAGGCTAGACCTACGTTTTAAAAATCTTAAACCGTACGTATCTCAGCGATGAATCATAAGACACCTCTCACAATTACGACTATATACGAGATTCCATGTGGAGACTGTCACCGAACGTACATAGGTTAAACCAACAGACGAATCCGTGCCAGGCTGGAAGAACATCGATTAGCAGTAATGTTATTGGTTTCAAACCTTAAAATATTGTAAGTTATATATCTGTTTCTTAATAACTCGTTATATAGCAAAAAATCTAATTTTAAGTGCCCTGAAGAACTGTCGATTTTGATACGAAATATGTAGGCCAAAAATATAAGAAGTTTATTTTATAGTCGGACGGACGAGAGGTGTTTTATGACTCATATTTTAGTAAAGCATGGTTTAATATTTTAAAAACGTATGTCGTTATTGGTTCATATAGTAATTTTGAATACCAACAAAACATCGTCAATGTTTCTAGGTTATTTTCATATATAAGCCGCGCTGTCAAATTTAAATAAAATTATTGTTGGAATATTTCGGGATTTAGCATCCTAGAGGTCTTGAAAATCCCCATCCACTCGTATAAATAAAGTCGTATTTCGTTTAAGGTCTGTTCGCACTTATTCTGGCATGTAATGTCCACCGAGTGTGGGTAGTCATATGATAAAGATATATTGTACAACTGTAGACGATTATCAGAACCGAGACCGGATCAACAAAATTTCGTTTTGGATCTATTTTACAAATTAATTATATCAATAATTTTCAATAAGAAACGAATTAGCTAGCAATAGACGGTGCCCGAATGAAGTGCGAAAAGTTTGGTTAATTGCGGAGGATCGTTTTTAGCCGACATCTCACTGCGTCAAAAGAGTCAAAATTGTAATTTGGTTATCGAAGCCACTTATAAATAACTGATTTTGTCATAAATAAATACACTGTTTTGGATGTTAAAAATGAGATTTATTATTAGTTAATAATATAACCGATTTTTAAAATCTCAGTTTACAGTTTGTCAATCAATATATATATATATATATATATATATATATATATATATATATATATATATATATATATATATATATATATATATATATATATATATATATATATGTAAACCTAAGTACAGCTACAGAGGTATATGTTAAATATAATAATTCTTTACAATGTTATAAAGTAACTAAAATTCTAATTTTTGCTTTAAATTCAAATATTGGACATCTTATAATTAAAAGTCATCACCTTCACTTTCACTATCATCTTCATTCGACTCTCCGATATTGATTACTAGAGGTTTTATCACTTCTTCAGCTCTTTTTTGAAGGTCCCACCACTGGCAAATTTCCCTTTCAGCATGTAAAATACACTTTTGCCACAGTTCTCCAGTTACTTGGTTTAATGAATCCTTTTATAGCGATAAGACATTCTCGTCCCTGAAGCCCTGTCTTCCAACGTTTTTGTTGCAATACTGTTTACAATTTGCCCATATTAACTCGATGGGGTTGCACTGGCAGTGCTACGGAGGTAAACGTAAAATTTGATGTCCCCATTGATGAGCGATTTCATATATTTTTGGAACCTGTAAATCCTTGGCAATTTGTACTAATTCCACTTTCAGCATATCATTCGAATGAGAAATGTGTTTTCTTAAAAATTGAAGATCTTTTTTTTCCAACTACTTGAAGGTAATTTTTCTACTAATGTAGAATGATAACTGGGATTGTCAAGAATTATCAAACTTGGTTTTTCTAAATTTGGTAAAAGCTGTTCTTGAAAGCATTTTTGAAATAAATCTGTGTTCATATTATCGTAGTAGTCTGCTGTTTTACTTTTACTGGAAAATACCAATGATGAATTAGGTATAAAACCATCTTTGTTGCCAGCACTCGATAAAACTAAAATTTGTTCGGTTAAAAATATTTTTAACAAATCTGACTATTTTAATTACCGTTTCCCTTCTCCTAGCGGTTTGTTTTTTGTGCTTTTCAAATCATTACCTTGCCATGATTTTTGAACTTTTATTAGCAAAATATTTACGCAAAAATGTTGCACGAGCACCAGCAATATGAACTTGCTCCATTAAACATCTTCTTCCATCGTCAACTTTGAATTCAAAATCAATTTTGTGTAACAATTGTTTCAAACTCGTTTTACTGCAGGTAAATATTTTATCTTCTTTAAGTTCAGTTTGGAGTTTTTCGATAGTAATATGTGAGCCTAAAATTAAACAGTGATTAACTCCATTTCAACAATAATTTCTGAATTATTTACCAGTTGCATGCATGGTGTAAATTTTTCGTTTCAAAACGTGTTTCACGTATTCGTCGACATCTTCTGACTTCGACTTCAAATGCTGCCTATGTTTTTGCGGTGAATCCAGCGCCGATTTCCCAGATTCTAAAGTGACATCCATTCTTCCCTTTGTCCGAGTTACGGTTTTCTCAGAAATGCCGCATGTGAGAGTAGTTCAATGCAACATAATATTACATAAATATAAATTTAAATAGTGAAAATTATTGGCATACCTGGATAATGGAAGTTAAAGGTAAACTTCCCCCCCCCCCGTTATCGCGTTCCATCTCGAAATAATGCAGTATATTCATTAACATTACTTGAGTTTGGCTTTTCAAAGATTTACCTTTTAATGACACCATTATTTGCTGCAAAATAAATAAATGCATTCAATCAATTGGAAATACATTTTGCATTATAAACTTACCTCGTAATGGTGAATATTAATAGTAATAGTTTTGAAAAAAACTGTTGTTTACAAATGCAATGGAAACTAATAAATTACGAAGCGAAAGATAAATTATTATAACTACAAAACACGATGCGATTATACGAAACGAAATACGAAGAATAATTTGAGGTTAAATAGCCAAGAAGACATCTGACAGTGTTATGCGCTTTTTCTTTAGAATCGACATACGTTTTTAAGTCCTGCATTTAAAATATATAGCAGACGTATATTATACAACGCATCTTCCTTTAAGTGGGAACTTCGCACTAAGATAAAGGGAAACAGATGCATTTCACAGTAATAATTATATCCCCATTCTCGAGCCCGCTCTCCCCGGCTAACTGGTAACTATAGTTACCAGTTCCCATAAACTTCAGTACCCACAAGAATAAAATTAAATTTAAATCAAAATTTTCGGTTGCAAAATTCAAATAATTTACAGGTTATAATAATAACACAATACATTAATTAGCTTTTGTCTATTTTTGCATATTTCTACATTCTTATGCACAGATCCATAGGTAAAAAAATGTTTTCGTGAAAAAAATAATTTAGGGCACCTTTCAAAGTGTGTTATGCGCATGTGTGTACGTATGCCCGTGTCCGGGTCAGGGTCCGTGTGCCGGTAGCTGTGCGTGTACATATATGCACGCCTGAGCGTGCAATTGTGGATTAGAATGGTTGTGAGAGTGTTCGTATATGTGTGTGCGCGCGTGTCCGTGTGTATCCGTGTGTTGTGGTGTGTCTGGCTGTTTCTCGGTATCTCGATGTGTCTGCGTGTAATTAAAAGCACTTTACGTGAACCCTGAAGTACTTTTTGTGAATAACTGGAAGACCTTTAACTGTACAGTTCATCCCATTTTGGTTGAGACAGCCAAGTATCTCGGTTGCTGTTGAAGAGAGAACCTTGCGGTTTTCGCGGTCCTGTATCACTTTTTTTGTGAAACTCAAGATGTCCTGGATGCATTTCATTTATTTCGTTCATAAGTTACAGGGCGTTTTTGAAAATTCACACTTTTCGGACCCCCTCCATATTTACGAAGTTTCTCAGAGATAATGTCAAATTGAAAGCTTATCCCATAGAGAATTTTATGTAGAATTCAGTGGCGTACTCAATTTTTTTTTTCGGGGTATCGTTATTGAGATACGACTCAAACTTATGATTTTTTCAATGGAACACCCTGTATTTTATCACCTCATTAAATTCGTTATTTTTTTCCTTCAAAATGATATATAATATATGAACATAAATTCTTCAAAAATGCTCCAAAATCACTAAAACATTGATTTTAATAGTAGACTATGGATTTTTCATACAAAAAAAGTTCAAATTGAAGAAATACTACTTGTGATTTTTCCATGAAAGGAATAAGAACAATACTAACACTAATTCACTAACAAAACACAAAACGTAGGTAACTAATAGCAACAAATAAATAGTAATAAAAAGTTCATAATGTAGAATAAGCAACTAATTAAATATTTACTCATACTATTTCATTTCGAAACAAACACACAATTGACACAATTTCTTAATACGTCTTAATGCATTTAAAATTATGAAAGACCATTTTGTAAATTGTGAAAAACTGCCTCTGTTGTTGCACGAAGTTCTTCAATATTATTGTGCCTCTTACCGTATATTTTATTTTTCAAAAAACCCCACAAAAAGAAAGTCCAACACTGACAAATCAGGTGATCTTGCAGACCACCTAATGGTTCAATTTGTTCCAATCCAATGGTCCTGGAAAGTTTGTTCTAAAAACCGCACAATCAACCTCGAATTGTGGGCAAGGGCACAGTCTTGTTGGAAGTAAATGGCATTAAGATAGGCGAGGGGAACATTCTCCAGGAAGTCTGGTATTACTTCTTCTAAAATTGCAATGTACCCATTCGCGTTTAGAGCCCCTTCAAAAATGCGGTATTTTATTGATGCCCCCAATAAGAAACAGGCTATATTAAAACCAAATCGACCCTGTTGTTGTTGCTCAAAAATTAGGTGTTGGTTTTCATCATACCAGTGCCTTGTATTTTGCCTGTTAAATAAACCGGCACTGCTTATATGGGCTTCGTTTGACCATATGACTTTACTCGCAAAATTATTGTCCCTTCACACGCCTCGCTGCATCACCAGGGTATAAATGCTGGACAATATTCACTTTGTAGGGTTTCAATTTGTGTTTTTTTAAAATCCTTTGTACCCGTGATGTGGGAACGCCAGTGTCATTTTCTAATTTCGTACCAGAAGTCTGAGGAGAGACACGGACGCTGGCTAAGACATTTATTTCATCCACCTCATTATTTTCCTTGTTATACGTCTTGGGTCGGGGTTTAGAATACGCACCATAATTTAGTAGATTATTCTTCAGTCGAAATATCGTTACTCGACTAGGTTGACGCCTCTCTGGATATCTAACGTTTTAAAAACAATATGTCATATAATGTCTTATTGTAAATTACTAGTTTACCTGTTTAAATATAATTCTAATGCTTCGTCAACATTTTCATGGCAGTGATTGAAACATTGTATGATATCATACTTTTCGTTGTTCTGAAAAAATCTTTCAGCCATTATAGAATTTCACAAATTAACAAAATCGCCAAACACAAACACAATAAAACGCATCAAAATTTATCATCATGACAGCAGATGTGTTGATTTATCCACAGTCACTTGATAAAACAATGCTCCAGAAGTCAACAACAGTGTTTGTAGCATCCATGACCTACTATAAAAAAATCACAAATAATAATCCCTGTAGTAAAACTCTATTAAAATTCAATGTTTTAGTAATTTTGGAGCATTTTTGAAAACTTCATGTTTATACACTGCATATCATTTCGAAGGAAAAAAAATAAGTAATTTAATGAGATAATTAAATACAGGGTGTTGAGTTGAAAAAATTATTAAGTTTGAGTCTTATCTCCATAACGATACTTCGACAAAAAATTGAGTGCGCCCCTGGATTCTACGTGAAATTCTCTATGTGACAAGCTTTCAATTTGACATTATCGCTGAGAAACTTCTTAGATATGGAGGGGATCCAAAAAGTGTGGATTTTCAAAAACACCCTGTAATTTATAAACGAAAGAAGTTAGGCAAAATTCGTTCAGGTCATCTTGAGTTTCAAAAAAAAGTGGCACAGGACCGCGGAAACCGCAAGGTTCTGTCTTCAACAACAACCGAGATATCTGGCTGTCTCAACCAAAATGAGATGCACTGTACGTCAAAATGTATAGAATTGTTTTTAGATAATTTAATTTTAGATGTTTTCTCTATAAAAGTTTTTTAAAGAAAGCCTTAGAAATTAAATAAAAAAATTGATGTACACGTTACTGTTTGAGGTTGATATAATTCGGAAACTATCGTCCAATTTTTTTTAATAGGCATGTTCTTTAACAAATAAAAAATCAAATTGCTTGTTCATCTATTAATATTTCACACACGTGTTGAGATACTTATTAATGTATGATTTATTATAAAATGTTCTGCAAAATTTACAATATTTTTTATAAAAACCTTAGTGCAAATGTTAATACTGAATCTATAATTGCATTACTATCTAAACAAGGATGTACATTTATACGTACGCACACTTCTGATTCTTAAATTGACTAGCCTTTCCTCTGCAAAATTTTGGGTTTATTTAATGATCATAATAAAACGCATAATAAACTAGATACAAACGTATATATGTAAATCGACAACAATATTAGCGTTGGCTTCTAGACTTTTTAAAAAAATTAAAACTTTAAAATAAAATTCTGGCTCCGTTATTTCTTTCTACGCAAAATTACGTTCATATGAATCGCAATCTGTGCTAAATGACCCGATTATTTTAATATATAGGAAGGATTATGTGAACATAAGTAAGAATCCAGACTATACTCTATTTCATCATATTTTGCACTAGAGCAGGTCAACTCTAGGGAGAGTGTGATAGCACTGTCAAAAGTTTAAGCTACTATCGTAGCTTGAATTTCTAAAATTATAGGTTATATTTTAAAAGTGAAACTAATGCAACGTTGCAATATAGTTTTTCACGCTATTTAGACTTGGTTTGCACGAAAATCGTTAAACCTCATTCTTTTCATTGGTCATAAATGACAAGATCGTGTTCTATCTAACACAATGAAATGTTTCTGTAACCTAATTTTTCTTTTTGTTTTCTTGTCTATTAAACATGACGTAAAGGTGTGTTTGTATGCAAACTTAGTTCTTCGGTCGCAAAGTCAATAGGTAACCAGAACATCAATATGTATCCATTTAATTTAACCTATCCAGAAAATCCACAGCGCTTCTTCGTAACTAATGCAATGAGAAGATTTGCTTTCGTGATGAATTTGTTGCGTCGTTCTGTTCGTGACTGTTACGTACACATGAAAGTGAATAACCAGAAATGTAGTCATTCGCGATGACTTTTGGCATTTTCTCAACAAATTATTATTAGTTCAATATTAGACCTGATCATCATATGCGATAGGGTAAACTGGGGGCAATTGAAACATTTCTAGCGCTGGATCTTTTCCTCGTCGACTATTGCAGATTTTAACATATGAAGTAAGCTTTAAAGAGAATATTCAATTTACATTCTAATTACATCATTCTGTTCACTTATAAAGACGTATAATAAAAAATCTTAAGCTTGTTCAAGTGTTTCAATTGTCCCCAAATGGGGAAACAAGTAAATGGGACAATTGAAACAGCAATTAAATTTCAGAAGTATGTATTACACCCAGCGGATTAATAATAAAAATCTTGATGTGTATCATTCGGACAAACAATTTCGACAGACATAAAGTTTTTCTTGTCGTATGCATTCTTCGTGGGACCAATGACCACATTCAATGCACTGCACCAATTTTTCTCGCGGGCGGCCGCTACTATACGGTTCCAGGCAAATCAAACAAAAGCAATCCTCTTCATCGCGTTCATCCTGTTTTTTTTTTGTTTTCTTGAATTGTCAAACTGTTTTCGGTTTATCTTCCAGTTCAGTAAGTTTTGTCGTAACTTGCTTTTCTTTGGCATCATATTCCTGTTGAATTGCACCTGTTTCAGGAGTGTCTTAGAATTTCTGGCGAAAATACACTCTTCGATGTGCTTGGTGCTATGTTAACACAGGAAGCTGCGGCTTCTGATGGACTTGTTAGAGAGTGTTGGTAATGCTGATGGAGTGAGTCTTTGGTGATACTGTGGAGATATAAGACACTTCCTAGAACTGTATTTTCGTTTACTAAAATTTCAGAGGAAACCGGTAATACATTGTTCGAAGCTGGTCTATCTGTGACGTATGATGGAGCAAAGTCAAATTCTGTAAATATATCTGTATCAAAGGAGCATATTCCTGGGATCACAGAACAAGCTACAGTATGCGATGGGGTTAGTGCCAATGTTAGAGCTAGTATTACTATGCCAGGTAGGTCTTAAATTGTCATCGTTTTTCCCGTGTTATTTCTCATCCAAGCATCAGAATTTGAATTTACTGCCTTTTCGAGGGGACAGTGGATAAATCGGTCCAATGGTTGCAATTTATGCAACCAGTATATTGAGAACGACAAGCCGATAATCCCATTTTCTTTACAAAAATCTAAACATCGTATGCTGATATGCGAGTGGTGGTTACCGAGTAAAAGTAACACCTTATTTTCTATCGAAGCTTTAACAGACTTTTAAAAATGATTGAAGTATGTCAAGAACTCTTCTTCTTGCATTTACCCGCTAGAGTTTTTTGTTCCAATATATGGCTGGACCGGCACGTCTAAAACAATCCTTGTATCGTAGAAAGATAAAAATTGGAAGTACGCTATTGCCAATTGCGTTTACGGCCAAAACTAATGTTACTGACGTTCGTCTCTCACCAGATGTCAAAGCACTTAACTGCCTGGTTCCTTTTTCGACCACAGTTTTAACAGGCTTTTGAAACGCAGTGATCCCCGTTTCATTAATGTTGTAAATATCTTTAGGTTCTAATTTGTCTGTATACGTGTCGATTACCTTTGTCAGGTTGTGATAAAAAAGTGATACGTTTGTGGCATTAAAACTGGTTGCTCTTGAGAGGCTTGTAGCTGGAGCGCAGTGGATTGAAAGTTCTGAGCTGCGCTTCATAAACCCTCAAAACCAATCTTCTCCTGCCATAACATTTTGTCTCCCTATATCGGCATTTTTAAAGAATATTTCATGGCCAATTAAAAAGGTAGTTTACGTATTTCTCTTGGGGATAATCCGTAAAATATGTGAGCTGCTTTAATTACATATCCCGCAATACTCTTTTCTTAGTTGACATCGAATACTCGTCTCACACAACGATAACCCATAGTCACAGAAGCAATTGATTCATTATTAGTTGCCTGTTTTTTCTTCTTTAGGAACCTACTCAAAGACACGTAGTGCTACCCAAATTTAGATGCTACGATCCTAATAGAAGCACCATTATTAGTAACTTCCTCATAAGCTTCTTCGTACAACGAAATGAGCTTTAAATCTCTCTTCGTTTTTCTAATTCTCTCTCGGGGCAATCTGAAATAAAGTAGGCACATTGAAAGGTATAATGGAACAACTCATAATCAAGCTAATACAGCTTCATTCTGCAAACAAGATAGTCGGAAAATATATCAACTAAAATAATATATTTGAAATTTTTAACGCGGCAAATTATTTGTCCAATCATATTTGAGAATTATAAAGTGGAACATTCACAGTCAAAAGTAAATTATTACAGTTTACAACTGACATTTTCCGTGTGCGCTTTATTACTTAATCCTTTTATTGTGTTACTCTTGTTTGCTAAAATCAGTTTTTTGGAAGACTTTGGTTGTTTTGTTTGTGAAATAAAGGTATGTACAAGAATTTTTATAAAAATGTAATTTTTATGTTTTAAGGTTATCCCTATTATGGCTGGAACTACGAAGAAAACTATACATTCTGAAGCTCGAAACATTATCAAAGATGTTATACAGTTCTTTGGTAGATAAAAAGCTGCTGGTGAATGGCCATTCCCTTTGGTCATGGCAACCGAACTTGCAGCGGCTGCTGTAAGGAAATCATTAGCTACTATTTTGAGGATCAGAAATGAAGCTGCTGTGGCTGATGGTGATTTACTCGATTCACCTTCGAAAAAAAGGAGAAGCGGAGGATCCAACAAAATAGTAATGAATGAGTGTGATTTAGGAATCTTAAAAAGAACAATGCAAGAGGTGTTCACGGTTGACAAGCAAGTGCCAGCATTAAAAATTTTACTGAATAAGATGAAAGACAAGATCAATTATACTGGTGGACAAGAAACTATTCGAAGAAATCTTTTAAAAATTGGCTTCAAATTTAAGAAATGTGAAAACCAACGAAAATTGATCATGGAACGCAATGATATCGTAGCTTGGCGTTCTCGTTATTTACGAAAGTGCAGAGAAAACTGTGCTCCCGGAAACAATAAAAAATCAATCACGTATTTAGACGAAACTTTTATTATCCATCTTAAGAGGTGAGTAAATACTGGCAGTCAAAGGACCAACCAGGTATATACAAAGCCGATCGTTCTGGTCAGCGGTATATTATTGTAGACACAGGTGGTGCATGCGGATTTGTGAACAACGCGTTGTTAATTTTCAAATCTAAGAGTAAATCAAGGGATTACCATGATTACATGAATCATCAAAATTTTATGCAGTGGATCGAAAAACAATTGATCCCAAATTTGCCTCCAAAAGGGATAGTTGCTATGGATAATGCACCGTACCACAGTGTTCAAATTAACAAACCCCCGACCCAAACCACAAGAAAGCAGGAAATTAGAGATTGGCTTGAAAGTAACGAGGTTTCAACAACTTGGGATATCCGAAAAGCCGAATTGTCAGAACTGGTGAAACAGTTTAATCACACTAAAACATTTCATGTGGATGAAATTTAAAAAAAACATGGACATACAGTGTTACGTTTGTCTCCATACCATTGTATCTTAATCCAATTGAGTTCTTATGGAGTTTGGTAAAACATAAGGTCGTAATGAGCAACGTACAGCAAAGCGCTAATGAAATCGAAGTGCTGGTGAGAAACGCTTTTGCTGAAATCACAGCATTAGATTGGCAAAAACATTGCAAGCATGTGGTTCGATTGGCTCAGGAAATGTGGGAGAAAGATGGATTATTTGACGAAGTAGTGAAAAGTTTGGAATTTGTAGTGAATACTGGTTTGTCGGAAGATGACACATCAGATTAAGAAAATAACATAAACTAATTTTGCCTTGATATTTTAAACGTTTTGATTTTTATATGATTTCGTTCCAATTGTTTAAATATGTATTCAGTTTATTTTGATTATAACTTAACAATTAAATTGTGTTGGTAAACTTTGTCAAACAAATAACTCATCAGTTCATTTGATAAACTATAAAAATGTAATTACATTTTAATCAAAATGAATTGTAGATCTTAAATACAGTGCAGTATAGTGTATTCAGTATCCTTGCCTAAAATGGCATATTGTTCCATATAAAGACAATGGACATTTAAGTAAAAACAAAAAAAATTTAATATTACTTTGGGTTCATGCCGAGCAGGTACTGAACTCACTCATTTGGGATGTTAAAGCAGAGATTTGCACAATTATAGTATTAAGATGGAAAGCATGTAAGAGATGAAGTATGTAATTCATTATGAATGTTTTATAATTAATGTGCAATACATTAAATTGTTAAATCATTTTTCCTTTTTAATTCCTTAGTTCTTTCTTCTGGTATTTAATGTTGTTTCACTATTCGAAGAATTCTTTTCCACCATTTGTGGGCTAGGACTAGAACTGCTACTTGTATTAATAATTCCTGTCGGTTTTTCCCATTATCATTCGATCCAAGTAAGAATTCTGGTATAACAGACCACTTCCGTAGCATGCATTCACTTAATTCTATACAAAATATCAATTGATATGATTATACTTCAACTTACAAAAACTTACTTCTCGTAAGGACATGTTGCACGTGCTCTGCCGGTTTTATTGTTATTTTCTCTTTTCTTCTTGAAAGCTCTTTCTAAAGTGTTCCATTTATTCTCAATTAGTAACGCACTAAAACAATATCCTTGATTTTTCATTTTTATTTCTACAGCTTCCCACATTTTCCTTCTGGTCTTTAATTTTACTGTTTTTCCTACCTTTGGTCTAAATTCTTCGTAGAACGATATTAAGAGTTTTACAGAAGAGTCACATCACCCGACATTTAGAGTTTTACAGAACAGTCGTACCACCCGATTTGTAATACTTTACTTGATGTATCTAGAATACATTACAAAATAAATTATTAACCACTATCCAATAATATCCTACACAATAAGTAATTAATATAATAAATAAAATGTGCTTGTTAAACAATTGTAACTTAATAAATTTTTAAGGAATGCTTAATTACCATTTGTATTTTCTTCCAGATTTGCATTTTCGATATATCCTATTTCTTTGCCTATAAAATTAAAAAGTAAACATTTTTATTTATGATCACATTAAACACTTACTTCCCAATTTTTCGAAGTTAAATATTTCTTTAAAAAAATCAGCAAAATACCTCAAATTCTTGGTTCACCATTTTGTGATTTTGTAAAGAAAATATTAGTGACACTGGTTATGCAGAACACAATTCATTTATGTGTATTCAACAATACACATTTAAATTAAGCGCCCAAATATTTTTTTTCGGATTGTACCTTAAAAGCTACTATAGCGCCGGTATCCCCTCTCCAACTATCTTGTTTGCTGAGTATAGCTGTACAAAAAAAATCAGGGACAATTGAAACACGTTTCAATCATCCCCATGTCATTTGTTTCAATTGTCCCCGTGACACATTTCTAAGTAGATATTAAAAAATTTTTAAATCTATCATAATAATAATAATTTAAACTGTTCCCGACGAAAATACACATACTAAAACAAGTTATAAAAATGGTTGAAGTTATTTACTTACATTGTTTTTTCTTGTACCACAATTTCTTCACTAACCAAAAGTATACTTTGTTGGCGGGAAATCGAGTTATTGCATACATGTTACGTTTATTTTCAGCAGGTATTACACGTCGACTGATAGCGCGTGTGCCATTTAATAGGGGTGCATTAACGTAACACCGCGTGATTAAAATTACGAAGTACTTCAAATATGGCGGTTGTTTCATTTATCCCCGGTCTACCCTACTTAAGTAGGCAACACAGCACGATTACTATTGACAATTGAAAAAAAATATTGATAATTTTGAAATGGCCGTTCTCAAACTGTCAAACGCCATCTTATAACGCGTCCTATACGTGTGGTACGAAAAGATGTTCTCTCTAGTCTCTTGCATAACCGGCATAAGAAGTTATGTCCTGGCCACATCCGTTTGTTTTACAATAATAATTTCTATGAACTATCCAAACATCCAAGTTCAGTACAGGCTCTTATGGACTAAATGTCTCTTTTACTAACTTTAGTCATCTACAAATAACGCTACCCTTTTCTTTCATGGCAATGTTATCAAACAAAAATGTAATTTAGGAACACATAACTTCTTTAAGCTTTCATACTATTATATTGACAAATCGATTTATAAGTCCATTTAAAATTTATATTCAAGCCTTTTATTTTAGGTTACAAACTGTGTCTCTTACACCGTAGCTACCGGGCCAGGTATTATAAAACGGTGCAATAATCTATCAGTATAATAAGTTTGGCAAGCATGCACTGCCTTTTCATAAGCCCTATACTGCACTTGGAGATTTGGACGGTCTATAATCGTAATTCAAACAACAATCTACCAATTGAAACTGTAGAATTTAAAGTTCGGCTAATGTTTAATAGATGGCACGGAACTGCAATATCGTTACACATTTAAATAACTGAAAACCTTACAACAAAAACTAAGTATATTAAGTTACAAGGAGCAAATGTGTAGTCAAGCTCGACATTTTAACGCGTAGTTGTGTCTCATTTTTTAATCTCCAAGACAAACTTCCTAATAATTTAGCATATACGGTAAATGTAAACAATCTGTATTTAATAAATTAAAAGAAATTGTACAAATTTCAAAATATTAATTTGTATTTATCGATCGACTGAATGAATTAATTAAAAAAATTGGAATAGACAGTTTATGTAACTCTACGACGTCTGGATGTTTTTCATATGAAACAGGTTCTGTTCCAAAATTTGATATTTCTGGAAATGTTAATTGCAATATTGAAGTTATTATTAGTGCAAATAAAAATGAAAAATAAGTTGTATATTTATATAAATAAAAATTTAAAGAAATTAAAATACTTTATGTACCCTTGCTGTTAAAGTTCAACTTTATCTACCCTTGCGGTTAAAATGAAACTTGATCTATTGATTTGAGTTGTTCAAAGCACACTTTGACAATTGTTATAAAAAAAAAATTTGTTTCATCATTTCTAAAAAACTTTATTACTTTTGTAGACAATAACGGTAATTGTTGTCGAAACGTATACATTTGCATCAAGTATAAATACAAAAATATACCATTAAAAAGCCCAAAAAGCTAAATATTTTAACTATGTGTAATAATGGTGAAAGCTTACATTTACACATTGCATTTATCCGAAACGCAAGAGTGTCACATGTTCCTGCTAATAAAAAATATGCTATTTAGGCCAAGTTCAAATCCGCGTTTCCCGGGTGAAAAGTAAACACTTCTACCGTTAGACTACGAGGCAGCAATAACAGTTAATAACTATAGTAAATTTCCCAAAAGTTTAGTTGCACGTCATAATGTTTTATTACGTATAAAATTACAACGTTGCCTGAGTAATTTTAATCAAAGAGTATACATGTGTACTCTATTTTAGAAAAACACCAATGTCCTGTTGGTCAACTATCCAAGCTGTTTTAGAAATATTTGATAAAAACCAAAAGCTGCCCCTAACAAGCCCCCCTCACGGCCTTTGGGTTTCACCCAAAATCTAATCACCTCTAAGCCAAATGAAAACAAGCTTAAATACAAAATTTGGGAACGTAGGCGTTTTCGTTCTGGAATTATAGAGGATACTAACATACATCCACACACATAAACGCACGCGCACTCGCACGCATGCACGCACAAACGTACGCATACACGCACGAACCCACGCATCCACACACCCCCGCACCCATGCATACACACACACGAACACACGCACACACGCACACACGCACACACACACGCACACACGCACACACGCACACACGCACACGCGCACACTCGCACACACGCACACACGCACACGCGCACACCCGTACACGCACACACGCGCACACGTGCACACACGCACGCGCGCGCAGGCACGCGCTTTCACACACACACGCACACGCACACGCACACGCACACGCACTGCACTCACTCGCACTGCACTCGCACTCGCACTCACTCGCACTGCACTGCACTCGCACTCACTCGCACTCACTGCACTCGCACTCACTGCACTCACTCGCACTCACTCGCACTCACCTCACTCCTGCACTCGCACTCCACTCACTCCTCGCACTCCACTGCACTCGCACTCGCACTCGCACTCACTCGCACTGCACTCGCACTCGCACTCGCACTCGCACTCCTGCACTCGCACTCGCACTCCACTCGCACTGCACTGCACTCGCACTCGCACTGCACTCGCACTGCACTCACTGCACTCACTCGCACTGCACTGCACTGCACTCGCACTCGCACTCGCACTCGCACTCGCACTCGCACACGCACACGCATACGCACACGCACACGCACACGCACACGCACACACACACACCCTAAGAAACACTATACTATGTGGGAATTACGTTCACTTACACTTATAAAGCGACCTCTCGTAGGGTTTTTTAAACTAAAACGTAAAATTTTAACCTATCAATTACAATGTCATTTTGAAAAAAACATTTTTTGTCATGTTTTTAAAAATAAATCTTCTTTTAATAACTATTTTGGTGAACTTAGGTAAGTTATTTTATCAAAACTGAGTTAAATAATTTAAGTTTTAGTAAGTTTTAAAGCGCATAATTTTGCACATTTAACATGGGATCATGTAAAAGATGGAGTTAATGATATGATCGATTGTATAAGGATTAAACATCCACCTACCGTAGACGATGTGAAATTTATTCTTTTTACTCGGTAACAACTTTATGAAGAAATACTCAAAATTTTTATTTTAAAAATTATAGGGCAAACAAGGATAACGGTAAAGAAATAAAAAATTTTAGTATAAGTGGAATGGAAGGTTTTAATGAAACATTATACACAAAAATTTTAATTCACGGCTACACTCAGTCTTATAAAAATGAAGCGTTGCTTAAGATGAAAGATGGTAAGAACTATCTGTGTGTGTTCAAATTTAGACAGAAATGTATCTATTAGTACAGGATGTCGCTCTTTTATACACTTTTTCAATTTTTTGAGACCTGAATGATGCTTTCTTTAAATAAGGCAATTAGCTAGTCGACTAGCGAGTTAATCGCCCTCAAACCTCTCAACGGCCCTAACAAGTAAAAATCAAATTGGTATAAACTCTAACCATAAGTATGGTATGGAAGTTCTTATCAATGCAATTCAATTGAAGCATAATGGCGCTAATAGTGCGTTTACGTCTTTTTGTGCAAAAAGTGGGCTTATCTCTATTAGACGAACTGTGATAGTAATAGGCACCATTAATGTTTTTAGGATCAATAGGTAAGGTATTGTTTGCTTTTCAAAACCCTGTCGTCATAATTTCCCTGGCAGGAGGACAACTTAATGAATGTGGACATGTGATAGATGATTCAGTCTAGCGTATGTTAAATGTGAACCTCTAATGCCGATTTAGGTGTACTTCTTTACAGAAGTATAACAAATCAAAAACAACTTTATAGAATAAAATTGAAAATAAACGATTAGTGATTACCCTCTCTTTATGAACGATTGCCGCTGTAGATGATAAGCTATCTGGTATCCGTAACAGCTATTAAATATGGTTGTATATTGCAGTAGAACGTACTAATTTGGACCAAAACAAGTTTTTCGATTAGCGAGACTTGCAATGGATTTAATGCGTAGCAACTCTTGGCGCTGCAATCATTTTTACATCTTAACGGTTTGTCAGATGAAGAACTGACACGGATCATCCTCATCTACAGTGCGGGTGTTTTGTCTATAGTGTCTATCATGTTTTTGTTCATGAATATTTTCATACGGAACAGGTTATTCGCGGTTTTCACGAGCATGAGAATGTGTGTACCACACTAACACTCCACATATGCTACTGAGTTGTCGACAACTGACCTAGTTGTCATTAGCTTGCTGATGGTTTTAGCATCAAGTGTGGCATGAGGGCCATGAACACTTCGCCACCATTGCTGAGCAAGGGCTACATTGCTTCAAAACGCGAAGCAACTCGAATGCGCTCTTTTAAAATCAACCTTACTGCCCTCACGTCGTTCATTGAAAGAATATGTTACTAAAGGTTAGAATATTCTCAGAGATACTGTAACAAAACAAAACAACTTTCAGTAATAAATATCAACCTTTATAAAACGTATCAACATTTAAAACTAGGGAGCTACATCGCACCCATTCTGTAGTTTGGCTACTTCCTGATGATCAGTTTGATTCAATAGAATGAAACGTTATTTGTTCTAAAACAATCTGATGACGAGGGCGCACCAGTAATGGCGTCTTTAAGGTTCTTTTGCACAGAGATGGAGGTGGTAAATTCCTATGAGAACTTTCAGTGCACACTTAGAATTGATGTATTTCAAAAATAACGGTTTTTCTTATAAAATCATTGTCTTGTTATATGATTTCCATCAAAAGCGTCTGGCGGTTGAAGATATTGCAGTCGCTCTACTAATCGCGCGTAAATGACGTGCTGCTGACGCAAATCAGTCTCTTGCTATCTTGATATTACGCACCGTAGTACATTTCGGAATACGATATCTGATTGAAATTTTTATAAAAAGTGCAATCCGAAGAGAAATTGTGTGTCATGCACAAAATAAATACAAACTCTTGTGCTAATTCTGTATTATAAGTGTTTTGTAACTGTGGTCTTATATTAGGTTAGTTGATCGTCCTATTTCCACAGTTTTTGCTTTTTTGTAGCGTGACGTTTCGAAAGCGGACTTTGCTTTCGTCATCAGGTTTAGGCCTGACAAGGGCTGATTTCGCACTTGACTTGAATCCATTTACTTATAATATTTTCCCAACCATTTGACTACGCTCAGATTTGAACTTGGTATATTCACTTGCTACTCTGACACCTTAAACGCTGAGGTACTGACTAATACAATATATATTTTTCAGAACTTTACATATATATATATATATATATATATATATATATCTATATAATTATTAATTATTATTCAATTAATAAATCGACGTTTCGAAAATTTCTTCGTTTTTTTTATATATACGAAATTCCTTGTTCTGGATGCTGTCGCTCCTATATAGGACAGACGAATCGAAGATTGAACATGAGGGCACAAGAACACGACTTAGAAAATAAAACAGTTCAACACATCTTGCCGTCACGTGGATACTGGTCACAAAATAAACAGACAACATTAAATTACTCGCCGCTGATTACAGGTTGAATAAACGTGTCATACGAGAGGCCATCGAAATTGAGAAGAGACCTTTGGCACTTAACAAGAGTGACGCTATTTCGAAAATAGCGCCTACTTAGAAGATTATCACAAAAAAACGGGATACACCTTTACAAGGAATTAAAACTGGCGAGAATTCCGACGACCAACCAGTTACAAATGGTGTTCAAAATGTTCTAACTACATCTACCTACAAGGAACCCATCACATGCAATAAAACGCGCATTGACACATCAAAAATTAGAAACTAGGTAGCATAACTCATTAATGACAAATTGTCAATTCTTAAAAAAGAAAACGAAGACGTTTTCGAAACGTTGATTTATAAAGTGAATTTTATTATAAATAGTATCACTCGTGAAAACTTATATATATATATATATATATATATATATATATATATATATATATATATATATTTCGTATTTGCTTAGTAGTTCATTGCGTATATTGCGCCGTAACTTGTCGTTACCCTTATAGGTTTCGTTACTACACTAGGATGGCTTATCCGATTTTCTACCAGTGTGATGTACGTAGCTACTTTGAGTTTTCGACGAGTTGTATTCAGTCCTTTGCAACTATACGTATGTTATCTGGCTAGATTCCGTGGTCTTCCTTCCAGACATGTTCGGCGATTCTTTATCTTTCTGCTTCGCCTTTGCGAATGTTGTTCTTATGTTGCTGATTTCGCACTTGGGATGGTCTACTGCTCTCTCCTATGTATTATCTGCCGCATTTGTATGGTAAGTTGTAAACACAATTCTTTTTTTCTGGTGTTTTTTGTGTAGTTTAGTTTTGATTAGTACTCACCTTAGCGCTCTTGCTGATTTGAAGGCAGTCCGTATCTTGTATTTGCGACCTATCCTTCGTATTTTGTCCGCGCTACATGTTATACATGGTATTATCGCTGTGTATTTAGGTTTTCTTTTTCGGCCACCTTTTCCCTGTTTAGGTTAGTTGTTAGATCGGGGCAGCCATTTCCATTAAGTGTTTTAACAGTATGTCTCTTTTTCCATATTGCTTCATCTCTACTGTACAAGCATCTTGCCACACGTAACTTCACGCTTTTGTGGTAATTGGAGTTGTAGTGTAAGTATCTCCCTGTGCGGGTACATCCAGGGATGGTAGTTTTTGTTCCTACTCCAATTTCATTGTAAATTTTATGGAGTGTGCGCCGCTATATAAATGATTTAGGAATTCATCCAGATTATACTTGCGGTGTTTCCAAGCTACGAAGGTATTGTCTGCGTATTTAAGCCACATACTTGGTTTTTCCGTAAATTCGGATATCGCTTCCCTTCGAAGTCTTCCATATGTATATTTTACTCACTGTGGGTGTAATGAGGAACTCATCGCTATCCCAAACTCTTGTTGGTAGGATTTTGTCTTCTACTTGGAAGTATGTTGTTATAATGCGGACTGCCAGAAGTTCCGTCACTGTGTTTAACGAGAATTGCCTTCGCTCGTCTAACGTTTCATCATGTCTTTTATGACAGTTGGTTCCTTTTCGGTGAGAGAATTTGTGAATAGGTTCACGATGTCGAAGCATACCTAGTATCTCTGCGTTGTGATCATGCCTAGCAGATTGTGTGCTAATGCATGGCAAGGAGAAGTTCTCGAGCTTACAATTGGTCTCAGAGGAATTCCTTCCTTGTGGATCTTTGGTAACCGGTACAGATGCGGAGGTTTGTTGTAGTATGGGGTGAGTTTAGTTCTCTGGTGATCGGCAAACTTCTCTTGTGTTTTGCCAGTGTCTGGTAATCCGTCTTTCGATTGATAGTGTGGGGTTTTTTGGTACTTGTTTGTACTCACCTCCGTCCAGTTGTTGGATCTTCCTGTTGTGAGATGCATTGCGCCTAAACTCTTCGCGCATTATTGGGATCCATATGGGTTACATTTCTACACTAGCTTGGCTTATAGAATTTTCTGCCAGTTTGCGACAAGTTGTATTCTGCTCCTTTGCCACTATCTGTATGTTATCACGTTGGATTCGGTGGTCTTCGTTGCAGGCATGTTCGACGATTCTTGTATTTTTGTTTCTCATTTGCGTATGTTGTTCTGGTGTTCCTGATTTCTCACTTTGAGTGGTCTACTGCTCTCTCATATGTATGATTTGCTGCATTCGCATGTTAGGTTGTATACACAATTTCTCCATTTGCATCTATAGCAAGAAGTATGCCGTTTCGTCTTAGTACTTTGTACCGTCCGTCATATGCTTATTGAAGAGGATTTTGGTCCTCATATCTTTAAATATGAGTGATCGTGATAAATTTCTGTGATATTAGCTGTTGGAGGTAGCTTTTCAGTTGAGTTACTCAATTTTCTGTGGCAATTTTTTGTAATTGGGCGTTTTTGTGAGAGGAACTTTCCAGGCATTAGACGAGCTCCATATCACATCTCTCTAGTACATGATATTTTCATGCGATATACATTCGTAATATAACGGTAATGAATTAATTAATTCCAGCTGCCTCGGTAGTAAAGTAATTAGAGTACTTGCCTTTCATCCGAGCTGCGCTGGTTCAAACCTGGCTGAAGAGAACAAGCGAAGCACTATTTTTTCTCGGATAGGAAGTAAAACTGTAGGTCCTGTGGTAATACGATAATTGTCACGTTAAATAACCCTTACTAAAGGTGGAGTTTCTTTAATAGGTCAAAATTCTAGTGTAGTGCTAATAACCATTAGTAGCTAATGCTTATAGATATGCCTGAGATTTCAGTTTATGTCTATATCTCGACCTACAAATACAAAAAAAAAAATCGATTCAGTTCATCCTATAGTAACCTTTAGCTGTCTCTGAAACTTGTCTGTGCTTCGATTTGTAATTCTTGTTCTCTTGTAACTGTTAATATAATACCTACTTATCTATTAAATTCGGGAAGATTTTTTTGGCAATTGTTTCTGCTAGGGAAAATATTTCCGGTTATTTGGTAAACTAGTAGATCCTAGTCATTTTTCTCCCCCGACATGGTGAAAGCAATCCTTCAAGGTCGCTGTAGTTGTGGCCAAATTTTAATCGTAAATTTCAAAATTTTCCCGTCGGGGATACGTTGTGTCTGATTTTTATCGTTTGGAGCTTGTTACACTGTCGTGCCCAATTTCGGCAATCTAAAGGTGTTACAACACGGTGAGAAATAAATTTTATTTAGTTTTAATACATTTTTGTCCACGTTAATTAGTAGACAGATGTGTTTTTGTAAACATCGTTGGAACTATCTTCGTAAAAGTAATCGAATTTTCATTTGTTAAGTAGAGTTTTGTATAATTATTGTAGAACCTTTTCGTTTTAGTTCACCTTAATGGCGTCTGAAAGTATTAATTTTTATTGCAGTAAGGTGTGTCATGTTTGTAATGTTCGAGTTCATTGAAAGTGTTCTTAAGTTGAAGATAAAGATTTGTTAGATTTAGTGTAAAACCGTTATCTGGAATCTGTAGTAATGGCGTTCGTGCATGGTTAGCGGATGAGACATTTTTAAACTTGCCGTACTCTGTAGAAACTAGCAGCTTATTTAAATAGTAGTTTTGATTTGTTAAAAATATAGCAATTTAAAAAAAATTCGAAAAGGTGGTAACGTGGATTCCTTGGAATCCGTTTTACCCCTTTTCCATGGCGTTCACCTCTCGATTGGACATAGTCAAGATCTAGTACAACAACGTTACTAGTTTTGGTGAGCCGACGTTCGTAGGCGTAACGACAATATAAATAGTAATGCTTCCCACCGTTTAATCGTAATGTAATAGATAAGTATTAGGTAGAGTGTTTTGCGGAAGTTGTATACATTACAAATTGATCAAACATTATTTTTGTATCTTTTCGGACTCTCATTTTCTATTAATTGGAACGCAGTGTGCTTATTTTCGGCTAAGTCGTCTGTTTTGAGTCACACCTATTAAGAAAACCTTTGTCAGGCGCATCGAGCTTCGTCATGTTTTCAGGTTAAAACCGAGTGAAATGTTTCCTTTCCTGCATGAAGTAAACAATCATTACATTTCATTTATGACTTTTTCCCGCTAAAAGTTTTGAATAGGTTGCCCCAGCTTAACAGACAATATTGTAGTAGTAAATATATTTATAAGTAAGAATCCCGACCCATACAAACTAAACTAGTTGGATAACATGCGGTTTATCTTACACGGTTTCAAAAAAATGAGTGTAGACTATTCCATGCTTTCTGAGCCCTGAGGTAACGAGTGGTTTTGGTGCATTTGTCATTAGGTCGTCATACTCTTTTTTTTAACCGCATTTGTAACATCTGGTCGGTTCCTTGGTTCCTTCCCAGTTGTTCCTGCGTGAAATATTTCACTCGCTGTAGTATGTCCAGAACAGTGTTTTTTTCCCTTTATAGCGATTAAAATTGTTAGCATGCATTCTAGATATCGGAAACGTCTTGGTGTACATGTTTCTAGCCTTGGTGAAAAACCAAACATCGACTTGTAATCGACCGTCTTCTATCTGCTGGAGATTGTTTGAATAACCCAAATGGTGTTATTCGTGATCTTTTTCGAATATATTCTTCTGTAACTGGTATCTGCTGGTATGATCTTACCGAATTTATCATTTAAGACATTTTTTAGTAACTTTTGGGTATTTCGTCGTCTTTTTTCTTTTTATTAGGGTTCATATAGCTCCATATTCGCTGTTTATGTATGTGTCTTGATTCCACAAATTTGCATAGATTTGCTTTACTATCAAGAACTTTTTTTACTTTAATGTCCACTGGTGGATTGTTATAATTTAAGAAATTTGCTCCAGTTGTTAGTTTAACCACATCGACGATTATATGTGTTCTAGTGTCTAGGAAAAACTCTTATTGGTGTCAGTCACGTAAGAATCGTGTAATGATACTTCTTAAAAGTTAAGGCTTAAAGTGCTACTTACAACAAATTGCAATGTAACTTTTTAATCTTTGTTGAAAGAAACGTAGTTAATTCTGTATCTCAATATCACTTTATGTAAACCACTTTAAATATAACTTCAATCAACTCTATTAAGTGTTATTATTTAGTATTATTATTGAAGATGCAATGCAACGATAAAATGTTAACTGTAAATAAAATCAGTATACAATTTACTTTTAAATCATCCGATATAATAATAATATATGGTTACTTAAATCTACCTGTGAATATAAAGTTCTATTGAAATTTTCGACTTCGTTAATTTAATTAAATTAATCCCTGACGTTTAGTCATAAACATTAATTTATATTAGAGTTATTTATGAACTGAGTAATATATAACTAGTGTGCTACCTTTACTTAATGAGAAATTTCAATGTTGTATTAAACCTTTTGATGACAAAAAAAAATTAAGGTATTGAAAATTTTACATTAATATAATATTAAGTATATTATATTATCATATTAATATGATATATTATATTACTACCCAAATTCAAATTAAACATTTAGTACAGCACCAAATTTATAGCATGGTGTCATCAACATGTACATTGAAATCTTTTATATAAACCCTATCGGCCCTGCAAACTAGCTGCTTAAACTATGTACATATATATTCAATGGTCGAGTTCAAACACAATTTATTTACTCTAGTGCTAATTTTAATGAATTTAAAAAATTAAATCTGCT
Source organism: Vesta saturnalis (assembly GCA_036346205.1). Lineage (NCBI taxonomy): Eukaryota > Metazoa > Arthropoda > Insecta > Coleoptera > Lampyridae > Vesta > Vesta saturnalis. Next base: position 1,672,562 of record JARFJB010000835.1, on the reverse strand, counting down.
GTCAGCAAGCGACTATTGACTTATTTCAATTTTATATAATGAAAGAATAGGTTTTTTACTTAATTGAAAATAATAACCCAATATCAGATATATTTTTCCGGATCACGATGTGCACAAACACGTAATTTATTTCAAGGTAGTTGTGGTATAATAATATCGCAATCTCTTTGAACTTTAATTGATTGCTTGACAAACCAATTTATTTCCCTTTAAGTAAACACAACTGTTCTTACACGATCCATTAAACACCTGTGTTCACTTACAGGCATAAGAAATTCACAATTTACTTAATTAAATTTATAAATAATTTATAAATTGTTATATTTATTAGTTCCTTTAAGGGGCAATGAGTTTAGCACGCATTTTTATTAACATTTACTGGTCTAACTTAAATGCACAACGCAATATTTATTTCCCTATCTCATCTCGTAATTCGACGCTCAGTCCCTTTTAAATCTGATATACTATCACTAATAGATTTAAACAACCTTATGTTTAATGATTGCCGGTGAAAAACTTTTAGTTTTAAAAATTGAAATTTTATACAATTTGAAACTGAATTATTAAAATGACAACAAAAATTAAAGTTTCGACCGTTTTTAGAATAATTTGCTAAATCTAATATGAATTTCCAATTTAATAATTTCTACAAAACTTGGATATCCTAATATTAATTAACCTCGATGATTATATCAATTTTTTAATTAATTTTATACTGAACTGTTTAATCCGCTATGAAAAGTAGTCTCCGTTGAACCTGTTTTTGCAAAAATATAAAGTACGCAAAAATTATTTGTAAAACTACTATATAACCTTGATTGACCAAAACACCATCTTTCAAACGCTATTTAATTTGTTTAAATTCTTAACAATGTTTATCAAATTTTATATTAATTTTATTGACAAGTCATGCCTCTCTTTGTCTTTTCCAAAACAACATGAGCAACGATGTAAGCAGCAGCGGCTCGTTATTTTGTATAATTTCTGAATTGGAATTTAAATTTTTTATGATTTATGCTTCATTAAGATTAGTTTCATTCATAAATATACCAAATGTATTAATTTTTGTTATAAGATTCACGTTCAAATACGAATAATGTTTATTAACTCAATGCACATTTCACTAATTTAATAACAAACATAAAACTTTCTTTCCACATAAGCTTAATGCTTAATAAAAGTAATGCTCAGTTCAGGATAACAAAAACAAAAATAATTTACCCAAAAAATTGTTTCACTTCAGGCCGAGGTGTTGGGTTTCCAGTTCACTCACCGCCCTTAACAGGCTGGTTGGATTGCTTCCACAGAGGTATACGCTTTTCGTGTTATATTAGAACTTTTAGTAATGTCTTTCTTGACCTTTGATCGGCTTCTATAGTTAGTCAGCTACCTCTTCCATTAGGTTCCAAATCGCTTCATTGAGATGATTCTTTCTAACTTGCTGCTATCTATTATAGTTGTCATGGAGCGTCTGCTAATTCGGACACATCTGCACAAGAAGTTTTCTATCAAGCTTGTTTAAGAGGTGTTTTATTTTTAGCTCCTGACTCACGCTTAGTCTTCGTATTAACTCTTTTCCATTTTCTTGTGTTTTCTACGTCAAGTGTGTTGGATAGGATGCCTTTATTTCGATTTTAGAAATGTTCTTTACAATACTCGTAATAGGTATAATTGAAGGCATTTTTTTTCACGTTATACCGAAATTGCAATCATTTGTAGCATGACATATTGTTTGGACATTACTGTCAAAACTGAAGAGACCCAATTGTGATAATTCAACAGTCCTCAGACGATCTAAATATAATCCACATTAACTGTTTCTAAATCTTGGTCATCCACGATAGGTCATTTTCTCATAGATGGCCGAGATCGAGAAACAGTTGGATCAGTAATACATTGGTATAAATAAAACACATCATTATGAAACCTCAACTGTATTAAACTTATGAGTGGCATTACGATTTACAATTAAATAAACCTCTTTATAATAGTCAATAAAATTCCAGTTTATTTACAAAGACACTTCTTAAATATTATTATGGTGAATTGGGAAAATTTATCTACTCCTCATTGTTATCCAGTAGCAGCGGATTATACCAATTTTGTAGGACAATTAACAGGGTACATAATGGCCAAGCTACCTGCAGCGAGAATACATGTTATCGGATTTAGCCTTGGTGCTCACGCCGGTGGTATCGGAGCCCGTATGCAAAGTAATAAAATATTTAGAATAACAGGTAAGCAATCGCAAATAATTTGTATCAAGAGAAATATTGGTATAATTTCTATTTGATTAGGTTTAGATCCAGCCGGACCCATGTTTCTTAATCTGAAAGAAACTCTCCGTTTAAGTAGATCGTGTGCTAAAAATGTAGATGTAATTCACACATCTAGAGCATGTCGCACTTACCCAATTGGACACGCCGATTTTTACGTAAATGGTGGTAAAGTACAACCGCATTGTTCTGCAACAGACGGTATTTCAACTTATTTTGCTACTATACATTAAACAATACAAAATTTAGTTGCTTGTAGTCATCGAAGAAGTTTGGAATTATATTTGGAGTCGATAACGTCTGATGTTGGCTTTAAAGCTTGGAAATGTGATTCGTTCAACAATTTTGAAAGTAATAAGTGTTCGAATAATACTTTTACCTTTATGGGGGAGCCCTGGATAGAAAAGTAATAAATATAGTTACTACATCCTCTAAATTTATTGGATTTTTTCCAGAGGAGCTTTAAAAGGAACATTTTATCTAAAAACAAACGACTCTGAACCATATGCTCTTAAGGACGAGAACAATTAACTTATCAAAGTAAATTTGCGATTGTTAATATTAAGTTGTTTGTAACATTTAATAATAAACTCATTTTCAAATATTTGTTATGCGATAAATGAGGGTTAAGTCAAGATAACTATCATAATATCTTAACAAGTAGCTATGTTTCTCAACGCATTTCAATACAACATGTATCAATATTGAAAGAAAATGTGTAAGTAAAATAATAACGAGTAGTTATGGTTACGAATCATTAAGGTAAAACACCAAAAAACGTGACGCAAATTATAATTCATTTAAAATATCTATTCAAGGTAAGTCTATACGATCAACCTGTTCGTTCATTAAAGGTACTTTCTGTTTATGTTCATACATTTCGAATGCTTTCAAAACTTCAAATTTGTTTTTTTTATTACAAAAATGTAATAATGTAATATAGCTTTGTGAAGTCGTAAGTGACTAATTACTTTTAGATGTTTGGTAGAATTTGATTTGTCAGAGTGCTTATTATTTTTAATAAGTGTGGTTCTGAACAGGCTAAGTCAAAAATACTTTCGAGTGTGGATAAGGGTATGTTAAATTGCGAAGAACGGCTACCCTAATTTTTTTTAATATTATAAGTGGGAGAAAACTAGGAACTAGTGAGACAGTGAATAAGATGAATGTGGATTGCCCCCGTTTGGCACAAGTGAAGGTTTGTACTGCTTGTTGATGATTTGTTTAAGGAACCTAGTATTCCCGGAAAAGATGTCCCAAGATGGTATCAAAGAATGTAATTCAGCAGAGCAATAGCCATTGTAATACCGATAATACAAAGAAAGAACTGAAACGATACTTCAATGTCCAAGGGACTGTATATCAGAACTTAAGGACGGGTTATTTATAAACCTAATCTCTCTTTTTTGAGTACGATCAACGTATTGTGGAGCACCAACCCAAGGTGAGAATTGTATTCTAAATGAAGTCGAATTAGGGCCTTACACATCAGAAAAACTTGTCGGAAGGTAAAGTACTGCTTAGATCTATACAAAAATCTTATTTTATGTCAGCCACTCTAGTAGCTGATAGAAGATAATCAACCTATGCTAGATTTGATGATACAGTCATTTCCGATACAGCAATAGACTCTGAAAATTTAAGATCTGAGCCATTTAACAGTAAATGATCGACCTGTTTTGTCGGATACAAGGCAACATTGTGTTCTATTTACATTAAATTTAACATGCTTATTACTACATTCGAGAATACGTTGATTGAAATCGCCAGTTCAGCTTTACGGTCTAGATTTTAGTAGAGTGAGATAAACTACAATGAAGAGTGGTGTCGTCAGCAAAGCAATGGACCGGGTTAGTCATTGAAAAAATAAGATCATTTATGTATAGCGGAAAAAGCGTAGGCGCTATAACTGATCCCCATGGTACATACGCGTTAATGCCAACTTCATTTGAAAAGAAGCTAACTACGACACGTATTCGTCTTTTGTCAAGGAAACTGAAAACCCAATTTATTTAACTCAGACGAAGTGAGTTTGGCAATTAACCACTTATGCCAAAGTTGGTCAAATGCTTTGAGATATCTAAAGCGACTACAACTGTTTCACCGGATTGTTCTAATGTATTGTTCCAAACTTGGGTCATATATAAAAAAAGATTATCTGTTGAGCGATTCTGCCTAACACCATATTGGTCGTCATTAAGAAGTTTTGTATTATAAATGTTTTGTAACTGTGCTTTCATATTAGCTGATTTGATCGGTCTATTTCCACAGTTTTTTGCTTCTATAGCGCGATGATTTTTTTCCAAGCACTTTGTAACAAAATTTCTCAAGTTTTAATTATTTATTTGATTTAGATTAAATTTTACATTTTTAACCTTACTGTTACACAACTTAATATACACTCACGTACTTTCGGTTGCCTACACTCTTGTACATAACACATTCTAACTTTACAATAGCTATTTAAAACATTCTGGTATCTTTATTTTGTTTAACACACATTTTTGCTGGTTCGTAGATAACATTCTCTCTTGCATAAAAGTTTTGCAATTATTAAGACTGTATGTTTGGTTGCTGAAGCATTCCTTTAAATAATTCACTGATTTAATCTCACTCTTCACAAGAAGGATATTTCTACTCCAGATTGCTGAGTACACATTGTTTTCTTCGCCCAATGCGGATTTTAAGTTTACCATTCATACAGTTATCAGTGTTATCACGAAAATCTCGCCTTCCATCTTTATAGGTATGTGAATTTATTATTCTGTGACTTTTCCTAACGGATCATTATAATTTTCAGCTTGTGGTTGTTTTTGTTCTGGTTGTTATTATTGTTCCGCATTTTACAACTAAAAGAAGTTTAAGAATAGACCACCTATACCTGTGTATGTGTAACTTACATAGAAATTCCATCTTTATACACATCTTTGGTTCATTTCGTACTTAAATCGGATATCATCTTACAAATAGACGATAGGTCAGACGATTTTAATCACATTCTTCACACCCATGTTATATAATCCGTAACCTATAACCCCGCTTTCTTTCTGATCCAATACTCAATTCCAACTATTGCAATGCCCCTTGATCGAACTAAAGTATTATCTATCTGACACCTTATCTGAAATCCGTTTCTGCCCCTCCTTTCCCTTTGGTTTTTTGTTTGCACCTATAATTAAGACTGTTAAAAACAGCGTATTTAATTATTGCTAAATTATTTACTTTTTCATTGGATCTTTAATTTTTTGTGTAAATTGTTCCACTTTGTAATCAGCTGTCGGGCATTTTTATCTTTTAATGTTTGTGAGGTATTAATTATCAAGCAAACCTGTGTACGGTAGTTTCATTCTAGATACATTTCATATGTTCATATTTTGAATTTGATATTGGTGTAATTGATTAAATCGTTTTTTTTATGTTCGCTTTGTAATTACATAAATTACATTTTCTTAGGACGTAGCAAGTGTTCCGAAAGTGATTATCATTTTGAATATTAACTTTTACGTATAGAAAACCTACGTTACTTCATGAAGGCTTTCATAAATAATCAGGTTCGTATTTACTTAAATTTTAAAATAATTTTTTTGCTCTCTCCAAGTAAATTGCTATAAAATATTTCTTCATTACTTACAACGTTAAACGAAATAATTTATTAAGCTTGTGTTGTCAGTTTGTTTTCTTTCAATTTTAAATTAATCATGGTATCTACACGTTGCTACTTATCAATTTAACTATTTACTGTGTTTTGGATATTCATTTCATGTTATTTGTCCTTTTTGTATAAAGTTGGTCTATCTTGAAACACATTGTATTTCTATAACTATTTTTATTTGATTTAGCAATTGTATAGGTTTTGTTTTCCACCACGATATTTTTTCCTATTGGTTTCATCTTTCCTTTGGTTACCCATTCAACTCTTTCAGAGATCGTTATTCAGGAGCTAGGATAACGGTGATTTCTTCTTTTGGGAAGTGCCTTCTGACGCCCTTACCTCTCTACTGGAATTTACTTGACCCGGACCCGAACTGACTGACTCCGGAGATTTCCTTCCATCAGCAGGTGCGTAGCGACCCTTCCCCCCTTTTTTCTCTCCGCTTCCCGTTTCTTGACGTAACGACTTGAACTTCCGGCGAATTGTATTCTCGTCCTTTGCCACTATCTGTATGTTATCCCATTGGATGTGGTTGTTCCAGACATGATTAGTGATTCTTGATCTTTCCGTTTCACCTTCGCGGATGCTGTCTTTATGTTTTCTACTGCGCTCTCTACGTATGCTCCGCCGCATTCGCTTGGTAGGTTGTATATACACTCCTTGGAATTCTGGTTTTCATTGTGTGGTTTGGTTTTAGTCAGTAGTTTCCTTAGGGGGCACCTTGTATATGTGGTATTATTGCAGTCTGTTTAGGCTCTTCTTCCGCTGTTGGATCGAGATAGCCGTTTCCTTTGGGTGTTCTAGCTATATTTTGTTTCTCTTTTTCCAGGTCCTCCTGTTTTGAGCAAATTGATTTCGCTCTATCGTACACGTATCTTGCTAGACTCAACTTCACGCTTTTGCGATGATTGAAATTGTAGTGAAGGTATCTCCCCGTGTGGGTAGGTTTCCTGAATACACTTGTGAAATGGTTGCCATTCCTGTGTTAACAAATTATATACATATTAAGTTTCTATCAAATGGAATTCATAATTCCTGTAGCTGAGTTGGTAGAACACTGATTTAGTCAACGAGAGGGCATCGGTTCGAATCCCATTCGGGGGAATCTTTTTATGTATCTAAAATTTTTCAATTTTATATTTTATAAAAGAAATCACGAACGCTTATTCAATAAGATAACGCAGGATACTATTTAAATTTTGCTCATAGAAATTTTTATTAAAAAACAATCAGTTACTGTTACTGTTACTGTTACTATCTAAGTTAAGACAATATCCTGTTGTTAACAAATTATATACATATTAAGTTTCTACCGAATGGAATCCATAACCCCTGTTGCTCAGTTGGTAGAGCACTCATCTAGTCAACGAGAAAACATGGGTTCGAATCCCATTCGGGGGAATCTTTTTATGTATATAAAATTTTCAATATATATATATATATATATATATATATATATATATATATATATATATATATATATGTTTGTTTGTATGTTTGGGAAAAAATTATAATATACGATTTCGACTCAAGTGCGAAAACAGTCCTTCTCATGACTAAGTCTGATGACGGAAGTAGAGTACGCTTTCGAAACTATGAAAATAGGCCGATCAACTCAGCTACTATGAAACCACGGTTACAAAACATTTATAATACAGAATTAGTAACTGGGTATGCCCCGAAGTCAAACCACTTTTCAGAAAGCTTGAAGAGCAACTATCCACGCCAAACTGACGGCACAAGGTGAGGTTTATTTTTTCTTAGACAAATGTTACACATTGACATTGTAGATACATTGTACTGCAGGCGTGTTGTGCAAATGGGTTCAGTTCAGACGCAGATCTCATATTTGCGTCAAAAATCAGTACAAATGATTACCATAGGGAAATAAAACGTGAAAATTGTTTGCATTGGTTCGAAAATCAATTACTCATAAATTTAGAAGTACCCAGTGAAATCGTCCTAGACAATGCATCGTGTCACAACACGTTGATAACAAAAATCCCGAACACCTTGTGGAATAAAGCGGATATTCAAACATAGTTACGCAATAATGCCATAGAATACCCAGAAAATGACATCAAAGCTGAACCTTTAGTCAAAGTTGCACGGTAAGTTTTTCCTGCAATAAGATTGTATAATCTCATTCTATTTCATTTCTGTTTAGAAATAAACCACCGAAAGTTTGTGCAGTTGATCAACTTGCGGAGCAGTATGCCCACACAGTTTTGTGATTACCACCCTACCATTGCATTTTTAATCCAATTGAGTTAATATGGGGCATCACAAAGAGTTATTGCAATAAGCACATTGGGAGAGATGGTGTAACTATTGAAAATAGCTTTAAGTTGTGGATGGAAGCACTTCAGTTGGTAACCCTTGAAATGTGGAAACATTATGTTCAAAATAATAAATGATTTGTATGAACGAGAAAAACAATTTGATATTGCAGGTATAGCTCATATCATTATAAACTTGGGCGAAAACGAGAGTAGTTCGAGTGATTGTGATTAATGTGTGGAATTACTCATATGTTTGGACACATGTTTTGTTATACCAGTGTAATTTGTAATTATTGTATATTATTGTTATTCTAAAAGCACGTATGATTAGTGTTTCTATTGACAGAATGTTATTTTTATCGAACGTTACCCAATCTCAACATTATTGCAGTAACAGTAAAGAATCATTTGTTAATTTCTGGTCGGTAGCCCTTGGTTTTGTGCCCTTCATGGTTGGAGTTCAACGACCCACTATTTTGTGAATAATTAACTAATGTAAACTAGACCGGTTATAAATACTTTTATTAGACGAATGGCTATACAATAAATCAAACTCTTTCTAATAAACTTAAAACATTCTGGACAAATAATAAAACAAAAATAATTCTGGTTGGCCTCATTTCCAAAGTGCTTGGGACGCCGCTGGCCCGCGTATTTCCCCGTGCTCGTGTCGCTCTCTATGAGTAACACCGTAAATTAGGTTATTACACAGATGTTTTTCATATACACAAAATAAATTTTTTAAAAAAACGTTAACCAAAACAGCAGATGTTATGTGGATGTACTAGTATATTGGTGATGTGATCTGGAAGTTATACAGGAGGCGTTAACAGGTGAGTGAGTTTGATACTGTTGTAATTATGTAGGAAATTTCAGTTATGATAATGACCATGTGATTTTGTAATTGTTGTTTTTTAACTCGTGTATTTGATTATGTGTGTATTAATTATGGGCTTCTGAACGAGGTGGACATCAATTATGTATACCGTAGGGCATTTATGTGTTCTGGACTGGTATCGTAGGATATATACAGCGGGAGGGGAATATCGGCTACAATTGTAATCAGGTACTTTTGGATTGAGAGGAAGTAATTAAGGAGTTAGAGGACACGAGAGGGGTATATTGACAGAAGTTTCTGGTGTGCAATTATGGACAGGGATATCGTATTCGGAGCCTAACTACCAGCAGCCATTAAAGAGGTGGTTAGGTTCAGGGGGCAGTTTTAAATAGAAGTAGTTAGATGTTCGGGACAGGACCTCCATCGAGATAACTACGTCGTATGGGAATAATTCAAAATCCCGTCTAGGTGCAAATTATAGCCAAGATGTTGGTTTGAATTATAATATGTTTCCCTTTTGTGAGAGTGATTATATTAAAATGTATGGACGTTCTCCGACGTCGCAATATTTAGCTATTTGGGGCGTAGCCTCTGGCGAACTAATTACTACGTACCCTAGGTACGTTTATGTACCGGACTCGGTGCTAATAGCAGCCAAGAGCGTTTTACCCAAGCGTGACTCCAAAAAGGGCGGTTGTAATAATATTGGGTTAAGGAGTAGGAACGTAAGTGGTAGACGATTGAGGTGTGTAAAAGGGTGGCAGATTTGGATATTTAATTAGGGATACTGGTGGTTTATGTCTTTCGGGAGTGTATCATGTAAGTGTAAGAAAGTATGTCTGGTATAGGATTGAATTGTATTAATCAGGTATATGTGTCTTGTGTAAAATTGACTTGGGGATGTGAAGCAGGATACTGGTGTGTTCTGGCAACACAGGTAAATCAGATATGTGTATAAATAAGTAAGGGTGTAAGTCTGGTATGTCTGGTATAAAAGCAAAAGTGCAAAATTAAAACTTAAGGAGTAAAAAGAAGTTAAATGTATATGCGAGGTGGTCGGGTATTTATAGCAGAATTCTAAAGAGTGGAAGCAGGAACTAGGAAATAAGGTTTGATAGGAATTATTTACTAGGATAGGAATTTTATGTAAAGGATTAGCAGGATCATTACACAGCATCACACATGTATGTTTTATGACATACCTCGCAATACTTTAAAAAGGACGTGTAATAGTGACGTTATAGAATGATTAAACTATATTAAAGCACGAAATTGATCACAAAAACTGGTATAAAGAAACAGAACCATGTTCTAAGTAATCGCTCGTTTTAAATGTTTCTGTTATAATCTGTTCCAACTAATTTTGAATTAGAACAGGACATGATATTTTTTCTGTAGTGGTATTCCCATTTGTCAAAATGACAAGAAGTCAATTTGAGGCAGTCCCGTGAAAAGAAATCGTGCTGCGTTGCCTCCTTAAGTAACTCATGTAATGATCAAGTCTTATATTGAATTAATAATAATTTGTTGAGAAAATGCCTAGTCATCGCAAAGAGTATACAGTCGCAAATTATATAATGCTATAAGAAAAGTAACGGAGAACTTATAGTAATAGTGTTGGATATATTTCAATCACGCAAGAAATTAAATTACTTTTTCGTATGCAAATTAAGTATTCATTTGGTTTTAGGTTTCACAACAAACTATCCAACACAGAAACCTCCGAGTCACCCGACTTGCAATTTCCTCAATACTGCCTTCACTCTAACTTTCGATATAAAGGAGGCGTATGTGCTTACATCAAGGACATAATTTCTTGCAAGACGGTTTCTTCTTTAGAAAATAAAAATTTTGACGTGGTTTGGCTTAAACATTTTGGTCCTAATTTTGTGAAATTCTACTGTTGCATTTATCGGTCTCCTAATGACAGTAACTTCCAAGACTTCTTCGATTACCTTAGTATGAAAGTTGACTATCTCCTGTCTCAGTTTCCATCTTGCGATATCTCATTTGTAGGGAATTTCAATGTTCATAACTCTAATTGGCTTCAGTTTTCATCTACTACAAATCCTGCTGGTCATAGTGCAGACACATTTGCTACTTCATATGATCTCACACAAATGATTTCTGAACCCACAAGAATCCCTGATAACCCTAACCATACTCCACATCTTCTAGATCTCTTTCTTACATCAAACCCTCTTGTTCATAAAACTTCCGTTCTTTCGCATTTAGGTCTTTCCGACCATTGTCTAATCGAAATCATTTCTACTGTACCTAATTCCACTGTTGTTCGCAAAACCGATAGAACCTTGTGGTATTTTAAGTCAGCTCGATGGAGTGATTTCTTTGCAACCTTTCCATGGCGTGAATATTGTTTTAAGTCGTCCTCTTCTTCAGACATCGCTCTTTCAGCATCTGAAGTCATCCTCATGATCATGGAGTTATACATTCTCAAAAATCAAAAGCATATAGGTCATTCCCGTTCCCAACCCTGGTTCAATAAGGCTTGTGCTGATGCAATATCTTTAAAAAATAAATATTACATTAAATGGAAATCTAATAAATAGGTCGACAGTCATGTAGAATACGCCGGTGCTAGAAATATCTGCAAAAGTGTCACCACTAAAACTAAAAAGTTGTTCGAACAACGAAAATGCAATGAACTAGCTACATCTCCTTTAGGCAGTCGTACATTTTGGTCTTTAGCTAAGGCCATTAGTAAAAACTTTGGTACATCTTCATTTCCTCCCTGACTTCTATTGACGGATCGGTAGTTGCAGATTCTGTGGACAAAGCCAATGTTTTTGTGGATTTGTTTGCATCAAACTCGTGTCTCAATGATTCTGGTAAAGATGTGCCCCTAGTCAACTCTTCTTCATACGCTATGAAACCAATTAATTTTCGGTACAAGCTTTTGGAATCGATCATCAGTAGGCTTGATCTCAATAAGGCGACTGACCCAGACGGTATCCCAGCTAATGTCTTAAATAAATGCTCTCCCAAACGAGTGCCAGTCTTATCTAAGCTCTAATCGATCTCTATGTCTTCTGGGAATTTCCTTCATCATGCAAGTTAGCAAATGTTCAACCTATTCCCAAAAAGGCGATAAGACTGATCCTCAAACTACCGACCAATTGCCATCACTTCCATTTTGTCTAAAATTATGGAAAAAGTCATCAATCAGCAACTGCTCACGTTCCTTGAAACTAACAAACTCCTTAGTGACCACCAGTATGGGTTTAGACAAAGTCGTTCAACAGATGATCTTCTTTCATATGTGACCCAAGTGTGGAACAATACAGTAGAGCAGTCCGGTGAAACAGTTGTAGTCGCTTTAGATAGCTCAAAGGCATTTGACCAAGTTTGGCATAAATGCTGACCTCACCTCGTTTGGGTTAAATGATACGCTTATCAACTGGGTTTCTAGTTTCCTTGATAAAAGACGAATACGTGTCGTAGTTGATAGCTTTTTTCAAAAGAAGTTAGCATTAACGCGGGCGTACCACAAGGATCCGTTATAGCGCCTACACTTTTTCTGCTGTACATAAATGACCTTATTTCTTCAACAACTAACCCCATCCATTGCTTTGCTGACGATAGTACTCTTCACTGTAGTTCATCTCAGTCTACACATAGAGATAATCCACCTTCTATGTCAAATCCAGGAATTAAAGCTGAAATGGCAAATTCAATCAACTAAAACATTCAATGTATTCTCGAATAGTGAAGCAAAAGTCTAGTAAAATTTAATGCTAACAAAACTCAGTATTGCCTTGTGTTCGCCAAAAAAGATCATTTCCTGTTGTAAGTATAAATGGCTCCGAAGTTTTCAGACTCATTTACTCTGTTGGGAATGACTGTATCTTTAAATCTATCATGGGACCATCTTCTGTCAGCTACCAAAACAGCTTCTCGTAAAATAGGCTTTTAGTACAGATATAAGCAATACTTTAACTCTCAACAACTTTTTCTACTGTATAAGGGCCCAATTCGACCTCATCTGGAATATAATTTTCACCTCTGGGTTAGTGCTCCCCAATACGCTCTCGATATCGTTGATCGTACTCAAAAGACAGCGATTAAGCTTATAAATGACCCGTCCTTAACTTCTCAGATACAGTCCCTTGAGCATAGAAGGATGGTTTCAGTTCTTTCTTTGTATTAATTGTTATTACTACGGCTATTGTGCTGCTGAATTATATTTTTGATAACATCTCGGGCTATCTTTGCGAGAAACACTCGGTTCGCTCATTCACATCATCAGTATGCAATACAAATATCCACTTGTCGTACCAAACGGGCGCAATCTACATTTTCCACACGGCTTCTAAACTCTGGAATGATCTCCCTGGTTCCTGTTTTCCTCACACTTATGATATGAGAAAATTTAAGGTAGCTGTTCATAGGCGTCTATTGGCAATTCATTATCCCTCTATCCATCCTCCTAAGTGTTCCTGAGTGCTTTAGCACGATAGGCCAAATTTAGCCTGTTCAGGTCCACAATCATAAAAAAAAAGACAAGACCTTAATATTTAAAGTCGACATATTGTGGTAAAAATTTTGAGTTGTTGTAGAGATTTGTCACGACTAATTTGGTAATTCAATTCAGAAAATAAATATTTTGCTTGGCACAAATGGTATCATAACGATAAAACAGATTTGGATTTTGATGGGGGTCGAGCGACATTAATTAGAATTTTGAAATCAATAGGCTACAAACACAAAGGTGTCAAGTACAGAAAATTGTTATGTTAAACTTATCAAAATGTTTCTAATATCCATCGTTGGGTGCACGATTCTGACATCAAAAGTAATCTACCAAAAATTAAAAGTGAAGGTAAAAGGTACACTTTACACGTGGAGTGTAATTTAGGGTTTTTCGAAAACTGCGCTGTCCAAACTATCCGGAAATGGTGTGGCGGTTATGGATAACGCATCGTATTATTCGATGCAGTTAGACACGCCACCCTTATTTTCTAGTAAGAGAGATCATCTGCAAGAGTGGTTGGTTACGCAAGCAATCGAAATTGAGAGCAAAATTACAGAAAAGAAGTTGTAAAGCAAAATTCCACCTTTAGGTCCTGAGGGAAAATTATGTAGTTGAACATTTTTGTTCGCACACGGAAACTATTACTCCAAACGATTGGGAGAAACATATGGGAAATTTTTGGATTGAAAATATCGTACCTGTTATTATAATTCTTGGAGAACCCGATTCAGATTAAGGTAGTAGTATGGATTCAGATTCTTCTGTTGATATAATGTAGTTGGAATCAGTTTGGTCAGAATTTTAATGAAAATACATTTAAATATTTGGTTTTCGTCAGGCTTTATCCGTAGATACGAAAGCAGCAACTTACATAGGTACGTATCTGGTTATGTACTTTCATGTATACGTAACAGTGAAGAAAACAGCGTACCAAATTTCATCATGAAAGCAAATCTTCGCTTTAGATTACTTATGAAAAAGCTCTGTGGATATCTTGGATAGGTTAAATCAAATAGATACGTATTGATGTTCTGGTTACCTGTTGATTTTGCGACCGAAGAACTAAGTTCGCATATAAACAATAAGCAAAGAAAAGAAAGAGAGAAATGCAGCAGGTAAATTTAATTTTATCACGAGAGCAAGTCTTCACGTTGCATCAGATTCCTGCATATTTCTCTCCTGTTTTTTATTTTGGAAGAATGAAAGAGGGAGAACGCATTCGTACTAGTTTTTATGTAGATTTAGTTAACAAAACATCTCATTGTATTGTACAAGATACGATGGTATCATTTATGACCAATGTAACGAATGTACAATTTCCGTTTTATGTAGGTAAGGTCTGAAGAATGAAATTTACTTTACTTAAACAGGTCACTCAAGATTTAGCGGTTGTCGTACAAAGCCTAAATAGCGTGAAAAACTATGTTGCAATGCTGCTTTAGCTTCGCTCTAAAGATATAACCTACAATTTTCAAAAGTCAATGAATAGCTATAGTGTACTCGGAACAACTATAGTAGACAAACCCTGGAAGGACGGAAAAAAGGTCACTTAAAAATGTTTCGAACCCATTGTCATCTTGCAGAGTTTACAATTTTCTTGTTGTTGTGAAAAAGTATACCTTGAAACCATAAAACGTAGGTTGATCTAAGACGTAGATTAGATTAGTCAGAGAAATCTGCGGTAGCTGAGCATGACATTAAATTTGATAATATGGAAATATTAAGTGAAATACATTATTTTGCTCATTTACAACATGAAGCTATTGTATGAACATCCTAATAATTTCACGCCTTAATTTTGTGATTTTGTACATGGCTGTGTAAATACCACCGGAAAAGTTCAATCGCATTGGAAACTCTCTTGGAAGTAATGCTTGTATTCTCTGAATCTGATATGGATATAGACGAGAACTTATTAAAACTCTTCGGACTGTACTGTAATTTATACTAAAAAATATGGCAATTGTTCTAGTACTAGTCACGGTATTTTCTTCGATTTCGTGCAGCACCACTTCCTCAATTTCAGGTGTTCTTACAGCTTGACGTCTGCCTTCGGAATTACTGTTCAGTAAAATTCCTGTTTCGTGAAGTCATTGGTGAATCCTTGAAAAAGTTTTTCTATTTGGCAAAACACGATTCGGATATCTATTTGCATAATGCGTCTGGCTTTCCTTGCGTGGCCATCTGCCAGACCGTGCACGTAATGCAGTGAAGCAAATTCGGTATTCGAATAATTCCTCATAATTAACACCAAAATGCAAGATTTAACCTTAAACACATACGACAATCAAATAATATGCATCAAACATTAATAGCTTGTCTATCTATCAATGTCAACTTTTCAGTCGCGCTAAACCTTAGGTTACGTGCATAGAAATGCTCCCTCTTTACTTTACTCAAAAATGGTGCGTCGGAGGAAAAAAAATCAAGAAATTGGATTTGCTCAGAAATTAATAGCCATTTCAAAAATAATTTCTATTCTAAGGAAAAACGGTGACATCACGTTTTTCACAAAAAATGGTATTGAGTACAAACCCTCACGAACGGCACTAGTCAAACTACATAGACATGTCAGACATCAGAAAATGCATCCTCAGCCGAAAGAAAGCCAAGAGACCGGACTTGTTCAGAAATGAATAGACATTTCAAAAGTAATCTCTGTTTTAAGGAAAAACATGGGTGTACCATGTTTTTCACAAACAAAAATTTCTATTCCAAGAAAAAACAGTAGCGTATCATGTTTTCATAAAAAAACATTAAGTGCACATACTGCACGAACAGCATTGGTAAAACTACATCAGAACGTGCTTTTTGGTGCACAGAAGGTGTGTACCAAATTTTGCAAAGATATTTAGAGTGTCGTCTTAGTTATTATAAAAGGCTTTTCAGTTGCGCAAAACCCTTGGGTATATGCATAAAAATACTCTATTTTTTACTCAAAAGCGGTGTGTCAGACGAAAGAAAACCAAAAGATCGGATTTGTTCAGAAATGAATACACATTTCAAAAATAATTTCTATTCTAACGTGACCCGGTCACAAAAAATAATATTCAGTACAAGCCCTGTACGAACGGCACTAGTAAAACAACAAAGACATGTCTGACATTAGAAAATTCATTCTGATGCATAGACGGTGTATATCAAATTTTGCAAAAATGTTCAGAATGGCGTCAATGTTATTACAAAAGAACTTTTAGTTGCGCAAAGCCTTAGATTACATGCATAGAAATACTATATTTTTTTACTCAAAAAAATGTGCGTCAGACGAAAGAAAATCGAGAGATCGGATTTGTTTAGAAATGAATACGGATTTCAAAAATAATTTCTATTCTAAGAAAAAACAGTAGCGCAAACCCTGTACGAACGTCACTGGTAAAACTACAAGGGCAGAAAATGTATACCAATTTTGCAAAAATATTTAGAATGTCGTCTTAGTTATTAATAAACACTTTTCAGTTGCACAAAACCCTTGATTACATCCTTAATACATCCTTATTCTTCCTTCTCGCCCTCGCCGTCTTCCTATACGATTGGAAGTCGAAAAAATTAAAAGTTACAAAAAAGAGGGCTGTGGTTTCTAGGGTAATAAATACCGGATGTAAAATCCTGCCCCATTCGGATGTTCGGGAGGGTAGGGCCCAAGTGACCTCGGTCATCGAAAGTGCTAACTTTCATATCCACTATTGCAACATTCGCGGTATCAGGTCTAATCTTAATGCTGTTCACCAATATCTTGAACAATTACAACCTGACATTTTGTTTCTATCTGAAGCACAAGTCTCCTCTGAAAGCTCCGATTCACCCTACTTGCAATATCCCCAATACAACCTTCACTTTAACTTTCGATATAAAGAAGGCATATATCAAGGAAAGCATTGCTTGCAAGAGTATTTCTTCTTTGGAAAATAAAAGTGTCGACGTGATATGGTTTAAATATTTTGGTCCTAAATTTGTGAAATTTTACTGTTGCATTTACAGGTCTCCTAATGACAGTAACTTTCAAGACTTCTTCGATTACTAATTGGCTTCAATTCTCATCTACTACTAAACCAGCTGGCTGTAATGCAGAAACATTTGCTATTGCTTGTGTTCTCACACAAATGATTTCTGCACCCACACGGATCCCTGATAACCTTAGCCATACTCCACATCTCCCATCTCCTAGATCTCTTTCATACATCAAATCCACTTAAATTCCTGCGTATTTCTCTCCTGTTTTGGAAGAATGAAAAAGGGAGAACGCATTCGTACTACTTTTTATGTAGATTTAGTTAACAAAAATCTCATTGTATTGTACAAGATACGATGGTATCATTTATGACCAATGTAAAGAATGTACAATTTCCGTTTTATGTAGGTAGTAGACGTTCAAGTTCTAAAGAATGAAATTTACTTTAGCGGTTGTCGTACAAAGTCTAAATAGCGTGAAAAACTATGTTGCAATGCTGCTTTAGCTTAGCTCTAAAGATATAACCTACAATTTTCTAAAGTCAATCAACGGTAGTAACTTTATGTTCTTTTGACAGTGCTACCACACTCACCCTAGATTTCCATTGCCTGCTCTATTGCAAAATAAGATGGAACAGAGTATGTTTGCCACACTCTGAAACGAAAACTTGTTTAATACACTTTCTTTTTAACATTATGTGATAGAAATAAGTATGTAGTGTCTTAATGTGTACTCAAGAAATAACTCTGTTTTGATTTCGTCAAAGGTTATTCAAATAGAATATAGTATCATGTTTTATAGAGAGCGATACGTTTGGGCGATTTTTAATTGTACCGTAGGTACTTTGTTTCTTCTAATCATTTTTATCTGTCATTAGATAGTTATCGCATTCAATGTCAAAATTTTAGTTAACACATCGAAATAAATTAAAATGGTCTTTTTAATAAATAAAACATAATGAATTTCCAATATTTTTTAGGTTTATGGTAAGTTATAATGGTTTGGTCAAGTGAAAATGAAAGTTTAAACAATGCTTGGAGTGTAAGTATAAATAGTTGGGATAACTCCAAAATAAGTGTTGATGAAGACATTTTGGCTGAGTTACAAAGTGTTATAGATATGTGTAAACCTGATAATTCTCTATGTTCAAATAACATCTTAAATCAGACCAAGCGTGTTAAAAAAAGTAATGCTATATTAGATTTTCAATCCCAATCATCTGGGGCCACAAGAGACAATTCTTATGTACAAAATAGCCAAGCGGTAAGTTTAATTTTTTTTTGTTAGAATGATGTTATAATAAATAAGCTGATTATATAGGATAGTGCAGAAAAAGCAGTATCACGAGTGCGTCATCGGCATAAAAATGAATGTCAACATTTCTTAGAATCAAAAAGCAAATCACGGTTTAATAACTTAACACATCCTTACACTGAAAGTGTACGGAGGTATGACTACACATCACAACAACCTGAGAGCAGTCAAAAACGTATACGGAAACTAAGAATACCAAATGAAACCGTATCGAACTCTATCAATCATAAAGAACAAAAACTGTCAAAAGAATCGAAAAATTTAAAACTAAAACGGACCGCAAAATCTCCTACGGACCTTTGGGATCATTCAACGTATTTAGATAAATTTAACTCTTCAGAAGAATCCAAATCAGAGTACGTACCTCAGCCTCACTTACTACTTAAACGTGAAACAGGTGGAACATCGAGCATGGATCAAAAAATATGTAAAGGTAAAAAAGAAAGGCATAGTGAAACTAAAACACATAATGTGAAACGTTCATCGGGGTTTTCGCCAAGTTGTGATTATAAAGAAAATAAACAAGAATTTTATAATGAGATCTTACAACATCCCTCATTGAACGATAACCAATATCCAAGCGGTACAAAAAAAAATTACTACTCAGAATTTGCACGAAAAAATAAAAAATCAGAACCCAAGTATGAGAGTTCTAAGTCAGAACTTACGAACAACGTTCCAAATTTTAATAAGAACACATTACAAAAATTTACACTCAAATCTGAAGTATTAAATCCTTCAGTCGTTAATCAGGTAATAATCAAAAGTATCAATGAAACGAAAACTAGACTTCGACCAATTTTGATTCAAAATCAAAATAGCGATGAAAGCAGTTATTTTCCTATTAAAAAAAAGAAATCTGTAACATTAGGATCGGCTGAATCATATTCTTCGTTGGATAGTCAGATAAGTGACGTAAAACAAAAAACAACGAAACCTAATACAAAATTAAACAAAAATAGATCGAATTCTTCTGAAAATATTAAACAAAGTAAAACTACAGAAAAAGTTAAAACCCGTTCAACGAAAAACAGTAAAACTACATTGGCTAAAGATAAATCTAATTCTTCGTTGAACAATGTAAGAAGTAATACTAAAACTCCAAAGTCAAAAAAATCAAATGATTCAGTCTCCAAAAAAGGTAAAAGTACAAAGGTAAGCAAAAATGAGTCTGATTCTTCATTGTACTCAGAGAATTGTAATAAAAAATTCGTGAATAAAAAGAAAACTTCTTCGACAAATAAAAATATAAAATCGAAACCTTCGCCCTTAAAAAAGATAGAAGGAAAAAAAACAAAGGCACTATTATCGAACTCTTCAATAAGCAATCAAGAAACTGGAGATGTAAAACCAAAGAAAATAAAATCTAAAAAGGTTGAGTCGAAGTCTTCATTGACTAGCAACAGTGAGATAAAATCAAACAAAATTAAACCAAAGACGACTAAAAAAGAGAAGAAAGCGAAAACAAAAGTAATTTCAGCCAATTCTTCAAGTAATAGCCAGATAAGCAATTCAAGAAAAAAAAACGATACGTCATATTCTTCAAAGATCAGACGCTCATTGTGTGACTGTGATGACCAGATAAGACACATGCAATCGAATTATTCAGTTAGTTGTCAAGAATTGAGTGATATAAATTTACAAAATCTTCAATCGAAACTTTTATCAGAAATTGAAGAATACGATCCAAAATCGGAATATCGGAAAGCGAGGTATTCACCGCATAGTACAGGTAGTAGTGTAAGGATGGCATGTAAAGAATCTGGAAAATCGGCTTCCTATTCAGATACTACTGTTTCTTCAAACGATAAAGGGACTATATCATCTATTGCTAATGAAATGCAGGATTTGCAACTCATTGATGATGATGGTAACATGTGTTACATGTGCAGAAAATGTGGCGTTGAACAAGTGGGGAGTTTAGTACCAACAGCAATTTCGACAATGTCCATGAATGATTTAAACCTTATTCATGTGTCACTTGGAACTAATACTGTATCAGAAGATTTAATTTGCTCTAATTGTAAAATGATATGCAAAGAAAATTGTGGAGCAACGGATGATTTCAACAGAATTAACGTTGGAACAGTTTCAATTAAAATAGAACAGGTAGATTTCTCTACTGAAACAAAAAAATCACCCAGTTGGGATAGTTATGTCCAAACTGCAAAAGAGGATAGTCGTATGGTATCTTTTGATACTTTATCACCGAAAAATGAAAGTGAATCTAAACAATATAACATACAAAAAGCGAATACATTTAACACACGCGATAATAGCCTACAAGTTATTGCAGCACTACCTTTTACAACTGAAAATGGTGGTAATTTTGCAAATTCAATATCATTTCAAAATCCAACATTACAGCCACGTGCTTTGCTACTTACACCGTATGAATTGCAACCAACGCCATTAGATTACTCTCCATATTTGCCTGGAAATTATGCAATAGATCCAGAGTTTTCAAATTATTCCCGAACTTCACTGTACCTAAATTACCCAGTAGAGCAAAGTCCTTCAAATTATTCTCAGACCTCACATTGCAGAAACTATGCTTTCAATTTAGAGCAACCATATTATTACCCTGAATTAGGATGCGAATTAGCACAAACTGAATCAGCTTTTCAAAATTGTATGCGTCCAGCAAAACATCGTAACTCAAAAAAAGCTCATAAACATCACTGTTCGCACAAACACACACACTGTTCCTCAAATAAACACAGTAAGTGTTGTAAATCAGCGCATAATCGCAACTCACCAATAGTAATTTTGACTGGACATTCAGGAGACCATTCAAAAAAAAGGTCATATGTGGATCTGATGCACATTCCAACAAACAGAATTCTAACGAAATCTACATCGTTAAATACCTGCACGTCCTGTACGGAAATACCAAATCACATAGGAAGGAAGATCAAAACGTCATCTACGCAGGTGGAGAAAGTTTCATTAAAAAGTATAAAAACAGAAACAGAGTACGTAAGTGAAGAAACATTAAGTTCGAACCATAGCGAATGTGTACCAATGGGTAATCGTAGTGCGATATCACGCTTAAAGGTACATACTCCAATATCAAATCCACATTCACGACAAACCACAACCAAAATAAATTTTTCGAATATTGAAGTACAAGTAAATGATACACGAGATTTGGGTACCTCGCCAGATAATACCATTTGTGAGTTACAAAATAAGAAAAGTATTAAAAAAACAGGAAGTTGTGGTAACGATTTAAAACAAGTACAGGGAACAAACACAATGCACTGTACGTGCAGCCGTTGCAGACCAGCTGTTTTACTCAATACACAACATTGCTCTAACTCAAAATTAAAGTTAACAACTTTCGCACAAGTAACGGAAACAGGCACTTCATGTGTGAATCAGTTTGATGTCGAATTATGTGGGATACATGGTGTGAAAAATGCACAACATTCAAGTGTTCAGTGTACAAAACCAATCAAAACATGTACAAATGCATTTGAACAAAACATTCCATGTGCGTGTGACTATCGCTACGTAAATTGTAATATGCACAACACCAAAACAACTCAATCCTCGAATTGTCATCAAACGACACCACATAACTTAAATACTTGTTGCAGTGTCAGCACAACATGTAAAACAAGCAATGTAGAAGAGAAGAGTGTGAATTGTTGTCCCGCAATAGCATGTGATGTTAAAACAACCGATATTTGTGATTCAAGCGTCAGACGATGTAACAAAGAGAATAACGGGATCAATGAGTGTGTGAATTACGGTAAGTCACCAAAATGTGGCATACATTTGTACTGTGAAGGAAACACTAAAAGAGATCAGTGTCACTTTAGAGTAGCATCAGCATGTGAAACTTATACAAACACCCAATCTATGTATACAGACGATTTATCACATATTTATCAAAAAACATTAAAAACCAAACTCTCTCATGTGTGTGTACATGATAATCACACATCACCATGCGCAACTGTTGAACATCCTTGTATCAACGTACCATGTAAAAGAGAGAAGAGTGTAAATTGTTGTCCCGCCGTAGCCTGTGATGTTCAAACAATCGATCTTTGTGATTTAAGAGTCAGACAATGTAACAAGGGGAATAACGGTAACAATGAGTGTGTAAATTATAGTACCTCACCAAAATGTGGTTCCATATATTTGCACTGTGAAGGAAGCACTAAAAGAAGTCCATCTCACTGCAGAGTAGCATCATCACACGAAATCTACACAAACACCCAATCTATTTATACAGACGATTTAACACAAATTTGTCAAAAAAAATTAAAAACCAAACTCTCTCATGATAATCACACACCATGTGAAAGAGAAAAGAGTGTGAATTGTTGTCCCGCTATAGCTTGTGATGTTCAAACAACCGATCTTTGTGATTCAAGAGTCAGACAATGTAACAAAGGGAATAACGGGAACAATGAGTGTGTGAATTGTAGTATCTCACCAAAATGTGGCATACATTGGTACTGTGAAAAGAAGAAAGAAAGCATTAAAGGAGATCCATCTGACTTTAAAGTCGCATTATCACACGAAACTTATACAAACACTCAATCTATTCATACAGGCGATTTAACACAAGTTTATCAAAAAACGTTAAAAACCAACACTGTGAGTGTACATGATAATCAATCACCATGCGCAACTGATGAACATCCTAAAAGAATCAGCAGTACACGTATATGTTATTGTGATAATAATAATAACGTTACACAACATACATGTACATCTAACCATATCACTAACGAAAAATTCAGTCGCTCACTAAACGAAAACTCGACCACAATTGATCGATTAAACATTAGTTTTGCTGTTCAAACACCAAATCCTTTAACGAAATTTCGCGAAGATCTGTGTAAGTGCTTTTGTGACGACACAAACTACAACAATCGGAGCATGAAATCATTGTCTGTACAAGTTTTTCCAACAAATAATTTAAACAAATTTTGTAATTGTTACTGCGATAATAAAAAGTGTGAACAGAATGGTTTTGGCACAAAATCAACTTCTGTACCAGAACTTTGTAGGAACATAAATAATTGTGTACAAACTGAAAAAACAAAACATTCTAAGTGTAACCGTGACAATTCTACTTGTGATATATGCGGCCAAAAATTTTTTGGAACGCTATGCCAAATGATTCCTCATGCTCCATCATGTGTACAAGCCGACAATATAACTAATTCTATAAATTGCAAATGTTACTGCAAGATACTACAAAGTCTTAAAAAACTTGTCGAGGGGTCATTAGGAGTACAAACAGAGAAAGTGTGCCACATAAACAAGAGTAAAGGTTACTGTGACAGTAATGGGATAGATGAACGTATAAAAAATTTAATACTAAGTAAAATGAACGATTCATTAGATATACAAACAGAAATCAATGATGATTGCCTGTGCATTGGAAGAGAATCGAAAGTCGAACAACCGGAAAAATTAGAAAAATTGATGTGTATGTTTCGATGCTATTGCGATAGTTTGGTGTCAACCACACACGACAATGCAAGAGTCAAAAATCAACAAACTAGGCTATTAGGGAATTTGGGATGTATGTACAAGCGTTGTTGTACTAGCACAAGTAACACAAAAACTTTGGATGCAAATTCTTCGAACTCTGTAATAGACGAAAAAGCGTACGAAGAATTAAAACACTTTTTAACCGCAGCTTTAGAAATCGTAGAACAGGGAAATTTCGTAGAAGAAACACAAACTTCGAACAAATCCAACAAACAAACATCAAAAAATACAGACCGAAATCAAAATCAATTACCACTCCAATTAATGGATACTAAAAGAGCTTACTGGATAAAAAGTCCGACTTCGTCAATTTCTGTAACGTCTGAAAACAATATGACAATCGGAAAAAAGCCTACAGAAGACGAAGAAACTGAAAAAATTAAGATCGTTGTAAACAAAAGTCTAACAGACGATTTGCTACCAAGTCGAACAGAATCAGAAGACTTTGAATTGGTGATAGAGGCACTAGCATCAGCATTACAATTTTTAGAAGTAGATAATTTTGGAATTAGTGAACCAGACAAAAAAGAAAACAATAAATTATTATCTCCAAAGATCCAACGAAAGCGTGATCATCATGTTTTTAATGATGAATTACTAACTAAATTAAAAACGTTAGTTGAACAAAATGATGCAAACTCAACCGCAAAATTAAATGTGCCTGACAAACCTACACCAATATATGTGCCAATCAACTACAATACAAGAACGCGATCTAACGTTGACCTTAAGATTAATTCAACATCAGATAATATTCCAAAAATTAACATCAAAAGAAACGGTAAGAATGGACCAGATATTATAATTAGCACAAGTGCAGAATCGCTTAGAACTCCTAACAATTTAGAAGAATTGCTAAAAAACTCAGAACCCAGAAACCCAATAAGTGAAAAGTCCAAACGGAAAAAATTACTTTGTGACGGCCCGTTACAAATTCAAAGAGATTGCATAAAATCACTTACCCAGCATAAATCACCTACCACTAGTGAAGAATCCATCAAACGTTCCAAGAGTAAAAAGTATGACATAAAGAGAAGCAAAACTTCGAAGAAGGCACAATCACCCAACACCACTGAAACTAAGCAAAAAAACTCCGGTCAAAAGCCACCAAAAGACTTGAAGAGTAAAAAATCACCTACCTCAAGCACAGAGTCAATCAAACATTCTAAACAAAAAAAGTCATTAAAGTCTGAAATGAAGTCAACAGTAACAGCGAAGAAAATGAAACTACCCACGACAAGTGAAGAGATTACACCGGGTCTTAATCTAAAAATATCGTTGAAACCAAGTGACTACTCTATAAAAGAGCTAAAAAAATTATTAAGAATGAGTGATGAGTCCACTACAAGTGAAAAGTCCACGAAAATTGGCAATGGAGGTAAATCATCAAAGAGAAAGGATAATTTACCAAGTCCCAAACGGAAAAAGTCACCTAGACCAAGTGAGGAATCGATAAAAAAGAACAAACAAACAAAACCATCAAAAGGGAAAGAGACACCAAAAAATCCTAACCGGAAGGAATCACCTACACCAACCCAAAAATCAGTAAGAAATTCTAAGAAACCACAATCATCTACCACTAGTATAGACTCGGTAAAAAGCATCAAACAAGCAAAATCGTCACAAGAGGAGCGAAAAAAATCACCTCCACCAAGCAAAAAACCCATAAAAAGTCCTAAGGAAGGAGCATCATCCACTACTAGTGAAAACTCAATAAAAAGCCGCAAACAAAAAAAATTGGAAAGAGTGGATAAGAAACCTAGAAGCCCTAAACTAAAAAAATCACCTACATCAAGCCAGGACTCGATAAAAGGCCCAAAACAAGCAAAATCGTCGAAAGAAAGAAAGAGACCTAGAAGTCCCAAACAAACGAAATCACCTACACCAAGTGAAAACTCACTGAAAGGTTCAAAAAAAAGAAAACCATCAAAAGGACAAGAAAAACCAAACAGTCTCAAACAAAAGAAATCATTTACATCAAGCGACGACTTAATAAAAAGTCCAAAACGAACAATATCGTCGAAAGAAGAAAAGGCTCAGAGAAGTCGCAAAAAAACGAAATCACCTACATCAAGTGATGACTCAATGAAAGGTTCAAAAAGAAGAGAACCATCAAAAACACAGAAAAGACCAAGAAGTCCCAAACAAAAGAAATCACCTACACCAAGCGAAGACTCAATAAAAAAGCGAAAACAAACAAAATCGTCGAAAGGACGAAAGAGACCGAAAAGTCCCAAGCAAACGAAATCACCTACACCAAGTGAAGACTCAATCAAAGGTTCCAAAAAAAGAAAACCATCAAAAGGACAAGAAATGCCAAGAATTTCTAAACAAGAGGGATCAGTTACGCCAAGCGAAGACTCAATAAAAAGCCCAAAACAAACAAAATCGTCGAAAGGAGGAAAGAAACCGAGAAGTCCCAACCGAACGAAATCACCTACAGCAAGTGACGACTCAATGAAAGGTCCCAAAAAAAGAAAACCATCAAAAGGACAAGAAACGCCAAGAATTTCTAAACAAGAGGGATCAGTTACGCCAAGTGAAGACTCAATAAAAAGCCAAAAACAAACAAGATCGTCGAAAGTAGGAAAGAAACCGAGAAGTCCCAATCGAACGAAATCACCTACAGCAAGTGACGACTCAATGAAAGATTCCAAAAACTGGAAACCACCAAAAAGACTGGAAAGGCCGAACAGTCCCAAACAAAAGAAGTCACCTACGCCAAGCGTAAAGCCAATAAAAAATCCTAAACATAGGGTATCACGTACTACTAGTGGAGAATCAATAAAAGATCTTAAAAAAAACAAATCCTCAAAGGCAAATGATCGTAAACTAGAGAATTCACCAACCAGCAGTGAAGGGTCAGTGAAAAGTATCAAACAAAAAAAAATGCGAAACAAGAGCAAGAGTTTAAAATGTCTCAACGAACTGAAATTAATTCCTAGTGGAGAGTCAAATATAAAATTTATCCGTGTGCCATGTGACAGAAATTTACCAGGAGGAATGTGTGCAATTAGTAATGAGTTACTGTATATTCCTTCATTTAATAATAGTAAGTCACAACTAATAGAGGATTTATTTTGGAGCAAATCGAAACACCTAAATATAACTACTGAGGGTATTCTTTTTTAAATTTACTTTAATGCATTAAAAAAAATATTAATGTTTCAGATACAAGCAAGCTCCCATCACTCGATGAGGCTTTATTATATTTAGGTCATCCACGGAAACCCAATTCTAGTGTGGCGTATAAGAAGTATTATAGAAATCCTTTTACTTATCCTAAAGCGAGACATTTAAAACAGGTAAAAAATAGACCTGCACTCGCAAGAGATCTGCGCAGTAAAACAGGGCACACATATCCAACATTTTTTCAAAATTCCACTGTGCAAACACCATTGCAGAATCGATTTGAAAAATTTACAGTCGATGAATTTAATGGAATCGAAAATCATTTTCATGCTCTTGAAGTAGACTTGTCATCTCAGTCAGAAAATGAAGAAAATAAGTTTGACAAAAAGAAAAGATTGTTAATGGAAACAGAGAATCAAACAGATCCTAATATTACCTGTAACGAGAATGATCAACAGCGAAATACTGGCACACGTTATTGCTCACGATCCTGTAAACGCCACCGAGTGTCTAGGTTTGCCAGTATAAAGAAACTTACGTCATGTTTCTTAAATAATCCTGATCAAAAATGTACAGGTAATTTAAATAAATTGAAATACTTAAGCATTGTACTTTCTTTTAGGAAAAAAAGGCAAAACCCCAAATGAAATTCGATGCGCTGTTGCCAAAATTAGCTCATTCGAACGCTACACTACATTTGAAATTTTTAAATCCTGTAAATACACACCTAAGTTTATGTCTTCTATCGCAGAAAATGTGTTTGTCATGAGAAATAAACACGTTCAAAGTTAACCTTGTATTGTGTACAATAAATAAAATTTATTTTTTTTTAACTATTATTTTTCTCAAAACAAACTTTAATCAATCATTTCATCGATATTATATGTGAAATCGTCATGGCGTTCGCTAGATGTTTGTTAGTTAAAACTTATTTTTTGACGGTTGTTGTGATTAGTAATACACGTATTTGGAATCGTTATGGAACAAAAGTGTACACTAACACATTAGCTTTCATGAAGCATACTGCCAAATTAGCTCAGGATTTTATTTAGAAACACATACTAGAGCGTTCATTGTTGCTTATGAAAACTTAAAAATCTAGAAATATACGTTAATTTGGCGCCACCTGCTTTGAAATTTCTAACGAAATACAGCAAAAATGCGATCTCAACTGTTTGCACACACTACTCAGTTATTATTCAACTCAACCGATAAGCTTGGCTTCAAAATAGTTTGCTTAAACTTATGCAAAGCTGTAAGCTTTCTCAATAAATCCGTAAAATACGGTAATGAACCTACCTAAATTTTTAACTTATTAAAAAGTATCAAACCTATGCATTCTTATTTAAATCGGTACCACAAATTTAATCCAGTAATTTAATGTTGCTAAAATTGGCACATTAATGCTCATATTGGTTAACTATGCTGTATATAAGACATCTGAATTACTTAATGATCAGTACACTGCAAACGATAATTAGTTTGACTAAAGACTGATTTGCAATTGTGGATGCGCTTAGGATTTGGTGTTTCCAATAACGTCTCAAATTTTGTATAAAAAACCGTTAAATAGAATAAACACAAAAAAATAAAAAAAAACAAATAACAATAAACTATTCTGGTAACGGTACAAAAGTAGTCGTAACCATATAGGCCCGGTTCTGGACCAGTTTAAGGTTATTTGTCTATGCTAAATGTAGGTCAAGGTTAAATGGTTCTTGTATTGCCTAAATTGAGTCAAGGTCTAAAAGTTTGCTAAGTGTCCTAGCTGTAAAATTAGAATACAAATGGTTGTGGTCTAAACTAAAAATGGACCAACGTGAATTATTTCTCAATGTTACATGTCTGCCAACATGTTTTTTTTGTTTCCAAGTGAGTGGATTCAAACATGCGCATTTATAATAAAAGGCTTCCCTAGGTGCTCTTGATTCAGTAAATAATAACTTTTTATTTAAAATAAATGACAAGAACAGTATTCCCGACACGAAGTAAAAGTAAAGAAAGAATATTAGATGTAGAAGAGAGAATGAAGAGACTAGAGGACTTAGTAAAAAAGTTAAGCAATTAAACCTGTATGTATAAGTAATAAATAATCAAACTAGTGAGTATTTACAAATATGAATCAGTGACATAATGGGTTCTGAAGATTGGTCAAGATTCACAAATAATAAATTTAAATTAATGATGTAACATCAAATATTATAAAGCAAAGTTATGTACTTCTAGTTGACAGACAAGGATTATGTTACGCTTTTCGCGTCATAGTACTTAAGTTAAATTATATCTCTCTTACGAGAAACTGTGAATCAAATTTAATAATTCGCAATATTTTTCATTGCTTGCATAAACTGATGTGAATTATATTTCGTATAGGAGAAAAATTGTTATATAAAACAAATTGCTATAGTTTCTTATCCCCAAATTAGTTTGCTGCCAATAGCGTCTAATGGTTTCGAAAAAATCCTACTTAAAAGAATGAAACCAATCCTAGAAGACCATAACCTGTCACGTGTTTAATTGGGAAGCGTAGGAAAAGGGAAAAGGTTCTCTACTCACCTGTAGATAGTCAAGCAAACCGTCTAGCTCAAACGGTTCGGGCGGGGTGTAGACAATTCCGGTTGTAACTTAGGCGCCAGAAGCCACTCCCCAAAAGTTAAGCACCGTCATACCGACTTCTGGATAAACGATGGAGGAGGGGGTGAGCATGGAAATTGAAGGGAAGGAGAGCACAAAGGGAAAGAGAAAATAAGAGACTGTGGTAGCGTAACTCAAGAACTCTACTGTTTAAAACAATTGCGTGTGAATATACTCCGTCAAAAGGTAAGAGAAATTAGTGTAATATACTCAAACAAAATGTATATTTAAACAAAAGAATTAAATCTTGGCTTCGCGAAAAGTAAAATGTTGGTTCTACGGTTACTACCCAACATGAAAATATTGGTAACGTTCGCAAGTCGAACAGGTTCTTTAAAGTTAAACTCGCAGAAAATTAATGTTTAAACTGAATTTAAAACTTAAGCGTTTCCCTTTCTACAATGAAAGACCTTACATTTGTGTTGAACTGAAAGGAATTGAATTGAACAGAACTTTAGCAATTTACTGCGACGAATATGAACATAAAATACAACACTCCCGGATAAAATAACAAAATAATAAAAGTAGGAATATTCACCACAACTAAACCTGATTAATTAATTAAAAATTTATTTCTGGAGGCAACTTCCAAATACTTGCTCTACGCCTGTTATAGAAGCAGCCTGAGTCTTATAGTATAAGAGTTCCGTCTCTTGGGCCGGTGTTGTGTACTGCAGTTAGATAAAATTATGCGTATGTTGAATAACCCTAAATTTGTTTATTGCGAAAGTAGTTTACTGATTAAGGTGATTAATAGACAAGGTACAATAAACTTCTGTGTGAAACTGGATACAGGATTACAAAGAAATGTTTACAGGTGAGTACTCCTTTATTGTTTTGATTATGTTTCAATCAAATTACCACGTGTTTAGAACGGTACAAAATGGTTAGAATTGATTAAGCAAATTATGAATACCACCCCAATAATTAAAATAGGGGTTTGTGCGGTTGTATAAATTAAAGTAAAGAGGTTATTAAGGTATTGTTATTCACCAATTGATTTGGTACAATGAAAAATATTAATTATGGTTGGAATTCGTCCTGATGTTTTTGTTTGTACTTAGATTGATTACAAATCTGGTTGATGATGTTGATTCAGGGCGATCGCGCTAATTATGTCAGATGAATGGGCAATTCGGTAAATAATGAATAATGGTTTGTGACTGTGGTGATGTGGGGATGAATAGAATGGACTTCATGTGGTGGAGTAGATAGATCGTGGAATTTTGTATATTGACAGGTTATTACAATTGTGATTGTAATAACCCGTCAATATACAAAATTCCTCCCGTTACTGTGGTAACGGGAGGTAACAGGATGAATTAGGAGGGAGAGATATGTGGTCATAATCGGAGTAGTGGCTGGACTTGGAGGTGGTGGATAAGGATATGTTGCTTGCAAATCTATTACCCTTTTGGGGTTGACCACCGACACTGGTAATACTGTCACTCGGTTATTATTAGTACTCCCCTCGTGGCAGTATAACTCCAAAAGGACCGGACCAAAACCATCAGTGAATTATAGTCGTTAAGGGTATGATGGTTTCTCGAAAGGTTATTATTTATCCGGGACTTGCACCACCGTCAGTAATAATAATGTCTCTCAGTGATCTCCATAAGCTCTCCTCGGGGTGGTACACCCAAGAAGACCGTACAAAAGATCGCTTCTGGCGATTTGTCGTGCTAGGATATACGAATGGGATTTAGGGTTGGATCGAGAAGTTATTATTTATTCGGAGCATAAACCACCGTTAATAATAATGACGTCTCTGAAATCGTTATGCACTCTCCTCGGGGTGGTAAGTGCCAAGAAGACCGTACAAACGATCACTTCTGATCACAATTTGGGTGGATGGGATAAGATTCTGAACTGGGTATCGTAACACAGTAATTAATAGTCGGGATATTAGGTAGTGTGGATTTAATCGAACAGGCAAGTTATAATAATAATTTTTAAAATTCAGGTAACTCAGGATACTATATTGACAGGATTATATCATGACAGAGGACAAGAATAATAATAAGTAAAGTTGGAATGCGGGTGGTCGGGTATCTACAGGGAAATTTTATATGGAGTGGAAAAGGAACTGAACATTTACTGGCAATAATATTACAGTTGCGGAAGGAAATAGGAAATAAGTTTTGATAGGAATTATTTATTAGGATAGGAAAGTTTATTGTAAGGATTTTCATGATCGTTACAAAATTATGTGCTGATAAAGGTTACAATTAATTAACTTTTAATGAAGTATATAGTTTCTTAGACAGTATGTATTTACTTGGTTGCATACCGCTTAAAATGTACCTAAACAAATTATTATGGGATGGAGACTCATACTGTATTCAGGCATATATTAGATCTGTTACGTGAAAATGTTCACGCTGTAGCTAAACGTACCGTACCAGACGGCTAACTAGTAGTATCGAAGACAGCTTGAGGTCTTATTGACAGCACAATCATGGTAGCGGTGGTGTAGATCCTTAACAATGACGTAGGTGAAGTTAAAAGTTAAGAGCAAAGAGAAGGCCAGCTACAAATAGTGAAAAGCAGCCCTAAATATTAAATTAGCATTAGTCATTTTCCCAGCTAAGCAGAAAATGATACTAGGACCTGGATAGTATGTAAAGAAACTATAAGCCAAAAGGGAATATATTCTTTCCAGTCTTGGTAAAAAA
The DNA here is from genome assembly GCA_036346205.1 of Vesta saturnalis. Classification (NCBI taxonomy): domain Eukaryota; kingdom Metazoa; phylum Arthropoda; class Insecta; order Coleoptera; family Lampyridae; genus Vesta; species Vesta saturnalis. The sequence continues at coordinate 1,639,798 of JARFJB010000835.1, read as the reverse complement.
TGTATTAATAGATAAAGCAACCCCAAAGTTTAATGATAACATTAATGTTCTTTAAGTTAAGCATAGAAAAAAAATCAATAATTCAGATACCCACGTTAATAACATAATATGTAAGAACCTCTCAAATGTGGAAATATGGATAACACATGGCTAAACTGTAAAGAAAAGGTATTAATTAGGTTTGTAGTAATTAAATTCCTATGTTACCCAGTAGACAATGTACCGAGTGAGCAAATAAGCGAGGTAAGCGGCTGCATCATAGAACCTGTCAATCTGACAACAATGAGAACAACATTTTTATAATGAATGTGACCATGAGAAAATGCTGGAAATTATTTTGAAGTTTCGTATTTTACCGCTAGTGGGCGCAATTAAAAATTAAGCAATAAATTTCTAAATTTTTCCCAAAACTCCTATATATCTTATATCGTTAGAAAGGCTATACAATTCTACATAGTCATTGGCGTACTGACCATAATAAGAGTGGGGGAAGCTATTGAGAGGGTAATCATTAAAATTGCTGTAAGTTTTAAACCACTTATTAAATTTTAGTAAAATAAAGCTTGTTTGGAAGACAAATCTATATTCTTCTACACGGCTTCTAAACTCTAGAATGGTCTCCCTAGTTGCTGCTTTCCTCTCCCTTATGATATGAATAAATTAGGGTAGTCGTTCATAAGCATCTCTTGGCAATTCAAAATTCCCCTATCCAACCTCCTAACCTCTCCTGAGTGCTTTAGTACTTTAAGCTAAACTTAGCCTGTTCGGGACCACAATTATTAAAAAAATATTAATATTCAAAACTAATGGTTCTTCTCTTTTCTTTAGGGTTTATCGAAGACCTACATACACAAATTTATTTATATACAGGGTGATTCACGAGCCACTGTACATACTTATGATGGATATAGAATACACCTAGACCATCATCGAATGACTATCAAAATTGACTGATTCAGCCTAATTACGGAAATACAGGGTGATTTCCTTTTCTTGATAAAATCAATATAACCCTATACTTCTCTACTGTGCGACGGATTTACTTCAATTTTAAGACTAATAGACGTTATAATGGCAACTTTTGTAGATAGTAAAAAAATCAAATTCCAGGACCGCAGTTTATAAAAGTTAATTATTAGACCTTCGGGTCAAAACACATCCTGTATATCGTTCTTGTAATTTTTGTTTTTTATTCCGTAAAGCTCTCGGATAGATGAATAAAATGAAGTCGTTAACTTGTTTGGCACACTTAAGGATAGTTCAGCATTGGTGCGTATCTTTTTGAGCTAAAGTAAATTCACTAACGCTATATCCACGCACTGTTCAATTTGTTAGTTTGTTAACTTTATCAATATTGTTCGCCCCATCCACGTCACGCTGTCTAGAAAAAAAAATAAAATCTAGGTGTGGAGTTGAGAATATTTTATTTGGAACAGAAAGAACAAAATTACAGATCGGCATTATAAATTACAAAACTGAACACATATTTTTTAATAAATAACAACTATAATAAAAAATAACAGTAAGACATACATTAAATTTTCCAGCATCAAGTCCTGTGCATTCCACCAGCCTCGATGCATTTCTGTGAACGTCGATATAAATTCAAAATTGAGTTTCTTATCACATCTGAATGTTTTCTAACTTTTTCACAATAGAAATTAATTATATGTAATAGCTGCTCCATGTTTTCAATGGGAACATTATAAACTTTTTGTTTTAAATGGCCCCATGGAAAGTAGCCCACAGGGTTGAAATCAGGGGATCTAGCCGACCAAGGATGCAATCAAACGGTTTGGAAATTGTTGATTTAAATATTCCTTAACTTCAACGTCGAAATAAACCGGAGCACCGTCACGCTGAAAATGCATTCCCCGAAAATTATGGTTTGCTAGTAGCCCAGGCAAAACATGTTGAACAAAATCCTGCTAAAAACACCGTCTCTTGTGAACTAGTAAATAATGTGCGAAAAATTGTTCTTCTGTGGTTTGTAACCCAACGGGAAAACGCAAGCCTGGGTATATGGTTACATTCTTCCAACTTTTGAACTTCTTGGATATGACAATGGTATAAATGTTCCCTTTTTAGTGTTCTCCATACGCGTGTTTGGGGTATTATCAGCTGTGCACTAATTCGCCTGGTGCTAGGGTTTGCATGTACCATGCCTATAATGGTTTCTTGCTCTGCGACATTATCTTGAAGAACCCTATCAACTCGAATACTGGTAGAAGGAATTTTTTCATGTTGTTTTAAATAATTGTGACCGAAGAAAAGGTTTGATGTTCTTCTATCCGGAAAACGTCTTCTGTAACATTCTGCTGCCGCTCTTCCATTACCATCGCAAATACTATAAACACAAATAATATCTGTATCTAATTTTTATTAATTGTAGTTTTTTTTTTGTACACAGCGTGATGTGGATGAGCGAACAATGTTGATAAAATTAACAAAGCAACAAATTGAAAAGTGCGTGGGTATAGCGTTGGTCAATTTACTTTAGCTCAAAAAGATATGATCCAATGCTGAACCATCCTTAAGTGTGCCAAACTAGTTAATGACTTCATTTTATTCATCTATCCGAGAGCTTTATGGAACAATAAACAAAAATAACAAAAACAATATGCAGGATGTGTTTTGACCCACGGGCCCAATAATTATCTTTCATAATTTACGGTTGTAGAGTTTGATTTTTTTACTAGACGTTATAATACCTAAATAACTTTTTTAGGTATTAGTTTAAAACTTGAAGTAAATCCGTTGAACAGTAGAGAAGATACAGGGTAATATTGGTTTATAAAAAAAAAGAAATCACTCTGTATTTTCGTAACTAAGCTGAATTGGTCAATTTTAATAGCTATTCGTCAATGGTTTAGGTGTATCCCATATTCACCACAAGTATGTATAGTTGAACATCCCGGATGTCCAATCCATTTTACACGACTGTTACTATGACGACAACCACATTGCCAAGGACTAGAAGGTCCAAGAATTTGACGACCACTGGTTTTGAGTAACTTGTCCCACTGTTCCCACTATTACCTGTACTACTTTACAGCTTCTGTTCATCGGGATGAGAACGATGGTATCGGGGGACAGAACCATCCAGATTAACAACTCTTCATCATTGCTAGGTGATATGGCTCTTCTACACTTTAAAGAATTGAAATCCTTTAGGTATAAAACCTAATTATTCAAGAATTAATTTTTTTAATTTTATAGACCAGAAATAACCAATAATTTATTTTTATCCCTCTGTTGTAAATAGAAACGGTTGAAAGCTTTTTGCAATAAAGCTCCCCACTATCCACGGACCGTCCCCTAGAAAACCAATCAACGAGGTTTACGTCACGATGGTAACCTCCGACTCGCACCACTGAGTTCGTATAAAACTGCGATCTCCTCTGCTAACGATTCAGGGCAGTCCGAAGCTCGGTATAGAACGTAAGCCCATTCTCGCGTAAGAGCTTTTGTGACTTTCATTACAAATCTCTTAATTCTTCCAAAAAAGAACTTAGCGTTTTTACGCTCATTGTTCCGACATCGTGATCTTCGGCACTTTAGAGTTAGATCTGTCACTGCTTGCATACAGATAATACGGAGAAGCGGCCATCAGTAGAGGAGCCACAGCCTAGCAGCAAGCAGGAGCCGCCGAAATACAGCAGGAGCAAAGAATGAATATAAAAGAAGTATCCAGGACACCGCCACCGCCAACTACAGTATCGACGTCGGGTAAAGCAATAGGTACCGCTTAATAAAGAATATTTTTTTATTAATTTTTATTTATTGTTTTATTTTAACACTTGTTTTCCTCCTTTCTCTATTTGGGTCTCTGATTTCCAAGTCTTTATTCCTCGGGGTGTGAGACTGCACCTGGGCGGAGACCTGCCTTTATTTAAAACAATTCCTTTGCTATTTAATTTTTCAAAAACCTAACTACCAACAACCGCGATGGTTAAGCACGGTCGCCATCGTACTACCTTAACGGTTGTATCCCCAACCCCCGACACCGCCCGACCACCGACACCTACACACACATACGCACACACCCTCGCCTTGCCGCCATCATCCTCACGCACACGTTTTCTTTACGAATTAATATTTAGTTAATTTGGATTGGTTATCAAACTAAAGTTAATGTTCTTTTACTTTCAAAAGAAAGTACATTTACCTATCTGATTAAATACGTTTGCAAGATTACAATAATATGAAAAGCGTTTATTTCTACTAAAAGAGTCACTTCCACACAAACGTAATTTCTGGGAATTCTATTACTTTAGGTATAACGTGAATTATATATTCTAGAGGATTAAATTTTATGGTTTTTGGAAAACATTCTTATATTAAAAGAAAATTAAGGATTTTCTTAAAATAACTGGAAACTAAAATTGATCTGTATGAATAAAGGAATAATCAATAAATGAAATACGTTTTAGATATATATATATATATATATATATATATTGGATGAGTCTCAAAATGTATGTATTTCGGTGTTTTGTGTAAATGCGTATAATAAGGAAATGTTCGAGGATCAACATTAGACTTTTCGCATTAGCTGTGTGGTTTTCACTTATGGCTCGGAAAAGCAGAATGATTTGAGTTAAAGAAGTGTTTTAACTCATACCTCAGGAAAGGAAAGGATTTGTTTACGTTAGTTCACAAACACGGGCAGTGAAAGAACAAAAACACGATTCGAGAACCTGGGAGTTTTTTCCAGGTAGGTTTTTGTTAGAAGCGGCATGTAATTTGTATGTATTTATTGTCTACACGGTTTTGACACCTGAAGACGGGTTAATGAGTATTGGTGGGTTATCCGAATTGCGGACTCGGGTGTTTTGGAATACAGGTTAGCGATCAGGACTGATGAGTCGGAAAAGAGCATCGGAAGAAAGTTCTCAGGTCTCTGCGGCGGTTTTCATCGGGATGGAGACATACGGCGGGAGAACGTTTTGCAAATTGAAAAGTTAAGTAGGACTTTCGGGGTAAGGATCTAGTTCATTACAAGTCTTCCCCAAATTACTTATTAATTGTTTATAAAGCATGCGGACTAACATCATTTTGACAAAAATGTCTTAAACACATAAATCTTATTCCGAGGTAACCCTAGAATCTAAAAATAAAACTATAACTATTTGAATAAATTTAGCAGAGTTGATTGGTAGTATACCCGCGAAGAAAAAAAAATCGCTTAAATTTATCAAATTATGCTGAGGTATTGGTAGGTACCAGTATTCTGTCATTAGTTATATACAAAATTTAGTACTCTGTACATGAAACATCAACACTTTACTCCCGTGGTTTGTACACAACAACCACTACCAAGTATATAACGAGCATAACATCTGACAGTGTATCTAAATGAATAAAATAACCAGATCAGCAGATGAAAAATTTAATAAAGTGTACTCAAACGATGAACAAACATTACAGGTATTTCATAATGAACAAATAAAATTTTCAGAGTATAATAATTGCTTTACAAATGTGTAGTATTACGGTGAGCCAAACACACTACGTATACGGGGCAAGTCTCAATTGTTCATTAACAGAATTATGCATAAAGGTTATGGCACGTATAAAGTTCGTAGAAACAGATAGTACCTTGTAGATCCATTACAAACTAGGCGTAGTGATGCAATACACACAGGTATTTACAGGTAAAGTACCCGTAACAAAGTTTTGCTGTCTTATGTTCCAGAGGCACGTAGTGATAGTATTATAAGGAATATATTGATCGGTTATCAAAAAAACGACTACACTAATAATTTCATTAGATTGAACTATATTTTCAGTAGGATGTCATTTTAATATTAATAATTGTCATTTTGACAAGTTAATTATTATAGCGAAAGTAGTACTAACTGATGTACAAAAATCAATTATTCTAACCCGTATTTTTGAGGGAGTTAGCATTAGGCGAATTTCCGAAGAACTGGGTGTTAGTACTAGTTCTATTCTTCGCGCGAAACGTAGCATTCGCGACCATGGGGCAATAAGGCGACGAGTTGTTTCCGGTCGCAAAACCATAACAACAGCAGTTGAAGATGAACAACTGGTAAATTATCTACGATTAAATCCATTCCACACACAGCCATTAGGGCTAAAGAAGTAGCAGGTTTCCCGGCATCTTTGATTACTGCTCGGCGAAGAATTAAAAATTCTGGATTGAAGAACTATACTTCCGCAAACAACATATTTCTGACGCAAGACAATAAAGAAAGCAGAATCAGATTTGCACGAGAATACTTGCAACAACCGGACAATATTGTAATCTCCGATGAGAAAACATTTCAGTTGAGTCACAACGGTACTCTGCGAGTGTACATGCCAGGTGGGATGGGATACAATCCACAATACACTTGCAAAATCAACCCAAGTAGACGTTTTTCAGTAAACGTTTGGGGATGGGTGAGTTTCAGAGGTCCAGGTGTAATCAACCCAAGTAGACGTTTTTCAGTAAACGTTTGGGGATGGGTGAGTTTCAGAGGTCCAGGTGTATGACTCATAACAAATGAGAGATTCAATGCGATTGTGTATCGCAGGATATTAAATGATGTTATGCTGCCTTCTGTTCTGCCAGTTTTTGGAGAAAATTTTACTTTTCAGCAGGTGTTAGTTTAGAATTAGATAAATTTTACACCTAACAAATTAATTTTAGGATAACTGTCCTATACACCGAGCAAGAATTGTTCGTGAATATCTGGAAGAACAGGAGATAAATCTTTTACCGTGGCCAAGTAAGAGTCCGGATTTAAATCCAGTGGAAAATATTTGGGGGGAAATGAAAATTTTTTTACAAACATTTCCGGCCACTAAACCTAGAGGATTTGCAGCAAGTTAGTGTTGAGGGACGGGGACAAATTACACCTATATATTTCCGACAGTTAGTGTCTTCTATGTCAAGATGTTAACAAGCGTTTATTTCTGTTAATTAATTGATACATGTTCGCTGGTACAAAATTTTTAACGAAATCAACAGGTGTAATAGAGAACAGACTTCTTACAGTTCTTCACTTAAAGGTAAACGTCATGTTGTCTAACCTTACTCAATAATTTATGACACTGGCGAAAAACGAAATGAAAAGTAATATCAAAATTAATACACAACTAATTTTTTTGCAAAATTATAATATAAGATAGCTATAATAAGATAATAGTGTAATAAATGGGTATATAAATGTTCTCATAACAAATCGTTAAACTAACTCGAGATACAACCCGTTCACCAAAAATAATGCCTTTGTCCCAGTCGGTAGTTTAAAATAGGCCGGTTCATGCGTTGGTTTTGCTTAATTACCACAATTTATGCTGTGTTATTTCCACTTAACATCAATATAGAAACTGCAATGTAACACTAATAAAAATGATCTCGGACGCCAAGTTATTTTTTAATTATGCTCGGAATAACTAAACCGAGGATTACAATAAAAATTTTACCAAAATGTAAAAAATAAAAAGTATACAAACTATGTTTATTAACAGTTAAATTTAGGGTTATATAAAATATATCTTAAAAATAGCCTTATACTAAGAAATCATTACCTGTTACAAAATATAATACATCTTCTTGAGAACCCCTGGTATTATAAAAATAAATGCGGAAATGCAAACCAAGGTGATGTAATTCTTGTATCAATGTTGCGCAATATATCGCAATAACAATGCTTTACGTTGTAAACCTCACCAAAATGGAATTTTATTTCTTATAAATTGCTCTTCAAGAAATTTGGGTAAACCAATATTTATTGCATTCTCTCAAAAATTCAAAATAAATAAATTAAAAGCAAAATGCAATCATAAAATGAAAGCGTACGTAAAAGTAGAATTAAATGTGGTAAAATAAAAGTGTCAAAGTAAAAATGCCTGCAAAAAGCAAATGTTTTAGATTTTAGTATTACGAGTTAAATATTTCTTACCATTAAATCAATGGCACTTTTCATAAAATTTAGGTGGAAACCCAAAAATGGCTTCCTGCATCAAACAGCGTACCACAAGAAATGAAAAAAATGGACGCTTAGGAAGTCAGATGATGACGTGTTGCGCGAAAATATGAGCAGAAAAAAAATAATTTAAAGAAGTGGAAGTACAAACCCTTAAGAAGATATGCACTTAAGTTACACCACAATGCAATTTAAGTTGTCTACCACATACCTATATTTCATTAATAATTAAATTTTTTTTCTTATATTTACAACTAAATGAACGAAGAACATAAATTACGGTATGTTTTAATACAACTCAAAATGTGTTGTTACAAAGTGGACGTCTAAATCATCTCGCTGTAGTCGTTTTTTTTCATAACCGATGGTACTTACCGAAGGTTGTAGAAATGCAGAAGGTGTAGTTAGCACCCTTAATTGCACGATAGGCAATAGAACGGAACTGCAGCTGGTTAGCCCGGGTAATGCATATCTGCAGCAAACCATCGTCGGCAGGCGAGTGCGGCTGTAGGAACGGCAATAACACAATAGGACCTATCCGATAGTGTACGTGAATCGGTAGACAGCGGAAGAACCTCAAAAACCCTTTAAAAGGTAGAAAATTCCGGTTATAAGGTTTTAAACAAAACCTTTATAATTGAAACAATCGGTACTAAGTTTAATAAAGAAGTAGTTAAACCTAAATCCAGAACTTTTGATACGTGAAAGGATACAGAAAAATAATCTTCAATATTTCTCACAACAAGGCATTACAGTTACAGCAAAACAGTTACATGCTTTACAACTTCTTAAAATCATTTAGGAATCCACGACTTACAAGTCGTGGTCCAGAAGAAAACCAGTGTTAACTTGGTACTTTTGCAATGGTAGTATACCTAGTATACTCAGTTCCGAATGTACTATCGCGCTCAAAAAATTCTGGTACAGCTTGTTACTGTAGACACTTCCAAAATTCAAATTTTGATATAGATACATTTTTTGTGTGTAAATCGGGCATCTCACAATTTTCAAGTAGGGGTTGAGCATTTGTCAAACTGGCAAATTTGATAGATCAAAGACTCATAAACTGTGACGTTGATATTTCATAGTCATGGCCTGCTATAGTAATTGATTGTGTGCCGTCAAACCACAGAGCCAATATTTTGCTGTATTAGTGTTTTTTTAGCGCGATAGTACACAAGATGGTACCGGTTTAATTCTTATAGGTTTGCATCACTGAGTTGACAGTCTGACATTGACAGATAATCAAAGTTTGTTGGTTAGACATCAAATAAAGAAGCCCTTAAAAAATTTGCTAAAACCAATGCCAAGCGGAATTTGTATACATCTTATACAACATATATATGTAACAAATTAATTATAGTTAATAAAGCTTGAACTCTCTATCAAGCGCATTATACAATGCATTTAATTTTTTGAATTTTAGTAAAGTTTTTTGTTTTTTCTGTCAATTCTGATCTATCGTTCAAGAAGTTTTGATGTAGTAAATGTCAAAATTTATGTTTATATACTATACTAATAAAATAAATAGGAAAAGGTTTCTCTAAATAAGTGCAACTTAACAGAAATGGATTATTGTATTTCGGATAATTTATAGCAAATCACAATGGATAGGTCAAGTGAAAGTGAAGATACAGATGATGATATGTGGAGTATTTTTAGTTTTAATAGCCAAAATGACTCCAGAGTAAGCATTGTTGAAGAAATTTTAGCTGAGTTACAAACTATTATAGATATTTGTACACCAACCGCTTCTCAATGTTCTTATAACATAACTGACACGTTACAGGAAAAACAAATTATTAAAGGGAATAACAAATATATTTTTATAGATTTGCATTCAGATAATAATGGAGGAAGTGAAGCTAAAGAACAATACAATCGAAAGGTAAGTACGTATTCATTAAATAAGCATAATCTCATCTGAGTACAACTTCAAACGTAGGGTGACAGAAATAATTTTGTACCGCAACAAAGCTATTGGGTTGCCAAACATAAGGGATTTCCACTTTCTCCAGAATTAAAATGCAAATCGCCCATTAAAACATTACTACATCCATATTCAAAAAGCGTACAAGCGTACAGTTACTATTTAAATAGGAAACGTAAGCAATGGGCTGCAAAAAATAACAAATCAAAAGATTTGGACTCAAAGGATTCAGAATCAAGTGATTCAAAATCAAAAAAATCGGAGGAAGAGTCATTGAAAACACAACCAGGATCTAGTTGTGTTGTTTGTGCACCACCAGTAACGCACCAGACAAAAGTTTGTGAAAGTTGTCAAGGTAAGCAACAACGAATTACAGATTTACAAAATATTGGAAAAAATAAAAAAGCAGCAAAAGATAATAAACGTAAAGCAGAAAAAAAAGGAGCAAAAGAAAAAGGAAAAAAAGGTCCAGAAAATATTCCAATACCTCCGCTTTGTAATATTCCAGTGGAACAAAAAAGAGGGTGGTTTAAAAAAAGTACATTGCCACCATCTTTCGATTGTCAAAAGTGTTTTGATGAAAAGCTAAGGAAAGAAGTGCAGTCTCGAGATGCAAACTTATGTAAATGTGAAGAATTAGAGAAACCACAAAATGAACGTCCTGTAGTTAGCTGTCAAGATTGTTCGCGTAATATACCAAATAGTAAAACATATAGCAAAAATTCAAGGTATTTTGTATGTGGAAGTAATCTGGAAGAAACGAAAGCAAGCGAAAAAGAGAAATTAAAAATATTAGATCCAACATCAACAGATGACTCGCCTACTCCATCAGGTGATACACAAGAATCAAAATCAGAAAAAAAATCAGAATCAGATTCAAAATCAAAAGATTCAAAAGAAAAAGATGTAAAGTCAAAAGATTCAAAATCAAAAGACCCAAAATCAAAAGATTCAAACTCAAAAAATCCAAAATCAAAAGAGTCAAAAGAAAATGATACAAAATCAACAGATTCAAAATCAAAAGGTTCAAAACCAAAGGATTCAAAACCAAAAGATTCAAAAGAAAAAGATGTAAAGTCAAAAGACTCAAAATCAAAAGACCCAAAATCAAAAGATTCAAAATCGAAAAATCCAAAATCAAAAGAGTTAAAAGAAAATGATACAAAATCAACAGATTCAAAATCAAAAGATCCAAATTCAAACGATTCAAACTCAAAAGAAAATGGTACAAAATCAAAAGACTCAAAACCAAAAGATTCTAAATCAAAAGAAGGAAAGAAATCTAAATCATCTATATCCAAAAAAGAAATTCAGTCTTCAATGGAATCAAACTCAAAAAAGAAACCAAAAAAATCAACTTCTTCCGATGACTCTACATCTACACTTATATCAAAATCAGACGTTTCATGTCAATCAGAAACTTCATCTGATTGTGAAGCATGTAAAATATTAAACAATACACAGAAAATTCGTGACGGTTGTTTGGAACAATCAAATTTTAATTGGGAAAATCGTGAAATGCAAGGTATATGCATGGATCAACCACAAAAACGAGACTTTCGCGAAAAAAGAAGACATTGTTTTTCATGGCGCAAATCGCCAACTAAAATTAGTGAAACGCCTGAAGATAATACGCTGCAAGATGAATTAAATAATCAGCAAGGTCTAGTTCAGCAAACAGTATCTACATTAAACCAGCAAGCAGCAAAACAACAATATCAAGTTAAGCAACCGTTTGTCAGTTGTAAGTGTAATGATGACGAGTTAAATAGTCAGCAAGCAGCAAATTCCCAAAACCAAGTTCAGACGAGAGTACCTTATCCTAAATACAATAAAATTAAGCAACCATTGCCTGCACTCATCTGCAAGTGCAAAGATGATGAATTAAATATTCAGCAAGTCGAAAATTTGCAAAAACGAGTACTGAAACCAGAACCTAATCAGAAGTATAATGATAACGAATTATATAATCGGAAATCAGCAAAAAATCAAAGTCAAATTAAGCAACCAGTGCCATCACTCATCTGCAAATGCAAAGATGATGAATTAAACAATTATCAAAAACCTATTATGGAACTAGCTCATAAACGTAAATACAATGCTAATGAATTAATCAATCAGCAAGCAGTAAAAAAACAAAACCAAATTCAACAACCGGTACCTGCACCCATCTGCAACTACAAATATGACCAATTAAATAATCAACAAGCACAAAATTGGGAAGACACAGTTCTGCAACCGATTCCTGCTGAGTTAAGTATTCAGCAAACAGCAAAAAAACAAAATAAAATTAATAAAAGGACATTTGCGCCCTGCTGCAAGCACAGCAGTGATGAACTCAACAATGAGCATGCAGCAAACCGAGTTTTCCAACCGGTACCTAATCGTAATACTGAAATAAGTAAACAACAGTCGTCATGTTTTTTTAATGAACATCAAAATAGACAAACACTACCTAAAACAAAATGCAAATCTAATAGAAATGAAATAAATAATCAACTTGCGGATTTGGGAAATGACCCTATAGAGTTTCTACCAATGTTTTCGTTTGCTACCCAAAAAAGCGATATCGTTCGTAAAGAAGACAAAGAGTGTTTTGCTTCGTTATCTGAAGCTTCAAAGTATGTCATTAAAGAGCCAAAAATAGTAGCACCACGTTATTTTATGTCTTCTAAGAAGGATAAAAAACCAAAATTGAAAGATGCCAAATCTGGTTCTTCACTATACAGTGATGAAGATGTAAAACTTAAAAAGAAAAGACTAAAAGAAGTTGTAAAACCAAGTGAATCGAGTACCAGTCCAAAAAATATAGATCCACAACCAAAACTAAATAAAGATAGTTTGAATGTTTCAACATGCTGTCGAGAATATAATTTGAGAACAAATACTTCATGCTGTAGTGTACAAACTATTAATGTGCAACCAAAAGATTCTTTAAAATTGTTTGAAAAAAGTCAAGATAGATCACTAAATAGAAATGAATCGATCCCTTTACTGAACAGTAAAAAACGCGACGATCTAAAAAAGACCAAGAAAAAGAAATCATTGGCAAATCGGCGTGATTCGAGTACTTCTGTTACCAGTCAAGACAGTATTGAACAACCAAAAGTTAAGATAGCCGATTCTTTAAAATTGATAAGAAAAAAGAAAGGCTTAAAAGTAAGTAAACAGAAGTCGAACCTTTCGGTATATAGTCAAACGGACATATCAGACAATAAAAAGACTAAAGAAGTAAAATTAAGTCCTTCGGTGACTATTCAAGAGTATAATATTAAAAAGGAGAAGAAGGGGATGAATGAATTACCATTGAATAAAAAAGACGTAAAACTGAAAAAAGTAAAATCAAGTACTTCAAAAAAATCTAAAACCAAAAAGGTGAAAAAAGATAAATTAGGTGATCAGGTAAACCCAAAAAAATCAGAATCTTCCACTAATACTACAAAAAGCATTTTAATAACAAGAAAAAACACAGCATCGATTCCATCTGGTAGTCGTGACGAGGAACAGACATCTGAGGAGAAAGAAGAAATGTACGGTAAGGGTTGTTGTGAACAAATAGAACAAATTCAATCCCAGTATTCAACTATTTCTCGAGTCTTGTCTGATCCAAAACTAGAAAATGTTCAATTAAAACAATTACGACCATGTAGAGAATATGATCAAGCATTTAAACATTGTCTGTGTTCATCGCGTAATACAAGTCCAACGTTAAATGGAAAATTTAGTTCTATTTCAAATTCGACTACTGCCTCTGATGGAAGTCTTAAATCAAGAAAGAGTCAAACAACTGCATCATCTATAGCTAACGAAATGCAAGAAATGCATTTAATTGATGACACCGGTAATATGTGTTACATGTGTTTAGGATGTGGTACTGAAAGATCAGCATTCTTACTACCAACAGCTGTATCCACAATATCCACAAACGAATTAAACATAATTCACGTATCGCTTGGTACTAATACCACGTCTGAAAATTTACTTTGTGCCAATTGTAAAAGAATTGAAAATGAGAACGCTACAACGCTTGATTTTACTTCACAAGGTCCATTAAATTCGGAGAGTTATGCACAGACCCTAAAAATGGATGATCGTATGGTGTCTTTTGATACTTTTGCACCTAAGAAAAAAAAGAATGTATTATCGAAATGTAAACCAGTGACAACAGATCAAGAATCCCTTGGCAACATTGCTTTATCAACTTCAACCGAAACTCCTCCAAATGAATTTGTACAATCATACGTAAACTACGCACTTCAACGAAGAACGCTACCTGAATCTACGACTTTAGACAATTGCGTTTGTTCATCACAATCAATAAATGGGTATTCACCTGAAACTACGAAATACCGTAACTATCATCCACCCCCATTAATTTATTCCTCAACGGGAAACTGCCATCACCATCGTCATAGAAAACGTCATCACCGTGGTCGTTCAATAATAATTACCACAGGACATTCTAGAAGTCGTCATTGTGATAAAGAAGTATGTAATTTACTCAATACACGAGGTGCAGCAAAATCAGGTGAAATCAAAAGTATTGATGGATCGTCATGTACACAAGAAAACAATATGTTATCAACCCAAGTACGAGAAAAGGTAGCCTTTGAGAATAAGAAACGGAATAAAAATAACGAAGTAACATCATTTACTCAAATAGATGAAGAAATTTTAAACTCAGAAAACAATAGGTTTTCAACCCAAACACTAGAAAAGGAAGTCCTTGAGAATAGAAAACGAAATAGAAATAACAACGTAACATCATATACTCAAATAGACAAAGAAATCTTAAACTCACATTCGCAAGAAGCAAACAAAACTAAAGGCGTTACATCAACCCTGCAAATACATGTAACAGTGTCGAACCCACAAGAAACGAGAGGCTACATACAAAATATGGATACTAAGTCATCATCTGTTCAAGTACAAGCAACACTTGCAACACAAGATGTAGGTATATCTCCCAATGCTAACCCACTGTATCAATTACACAAAGAAATACCAAACTCAGATTTTATGCAGCCAACGTCAAATATAAAACCTGAACCAGATTCACTTGCTCAATCCATAATATTACCAGCATCTAGTCAAACAGAGAACATTTGGAAACTTAAATGTTACTGTGACAATACAGAAGATAACAAACGCAATACAAAACATATTCCTAAGTCAGGTTTAATACAAAAGGGGATGAATACGTTAAACACATTGTCATCTGGAAACACAAGTATTGTAAGTGAATCGGTAACCGAACAAATGGGAGTGTTGCAAAATTTAATGTCAATGTTCAATTGTTTTTGTAACTCATCACCTACTACAGACGACTATACGAACACATCAAACACCAAATCGTCTGGAGTACAAGTCAAAAACACAAGAAGTGCTACGACTTCAACGTCCGAACAATATAAAGTAATGGAGAACCTTAGCTCAATGTTCAAGTGTTATTGTAATAAAACATCAAAATACATAGAACCTAAAAAGAAAATGTCTGACTTTACAGATGCCGTAGCAAACGATATGGGCAAATTAGACTCATCATTACAAACAACAGATGATAAATCATACGAAACTTTAAAATTTTTTCTCAAATCTGCTTTAGAAATGGTTGAAAATAAGGATTCATATTTATCACAAGAATTAAGTAAGTCGCCGGTTTCCAAGAAAACACGAACAGTGTCTCAATCATTAGATACGCGTGAGCCTAATTTACCAATTTCGATAAAAACTGAAAACATCATAACGATTGATCGAAAATTAAATGCTCAACCAAACAATGACGATCAATCAACTAAAAAATTTATAACCAATTACGATACAACTTCGAAAGTGCGTAAAGATGGAAATGAAGAAGTAACAACAGTTTTACAACCTTTAAATACACGTAAAAGCTCAAGCATAAGTTACAAGCTAAAAACTCGCACTAGAGATGAAAAACTATCTACCAATTTTGTAAATCCCGCCGAAGAAGATGACTCCAAATCAATTCAAATAAAGAATTACAATTTTGAGAAAACCGAGAAAAGTGCATCAACTACACCATCACAGTATAACGTACTTTTAGGTGATTGTAGAGCAAATCGTCCATCTGTTACGCCTAGCTTCAGCGAAGGTTCAGTAAAAATTTCTCGAAAAAGGAAATCAAGCCAAGGATTCATAAAAAATACGAAGCAAACAAAACCGCAAAAATTAAACAAAAATCCCAAATCAGTAAAATCGCCTATTTCAAGTGAAGGCTCAATTGAAAAACCCAAGAAAGAAAAATCACCAAAAACGGAGAAGAAACCCAAAAAAGAAAGATCTTCAAAAAAATCCAAAAAAGATATTAAACAAAACAAACCACCAATCCCAAGTACCGATCCAATCATAATATCTAAACGAAGAAAATCGTCAAGTGAAGATTCAACCAAAAGTATCAAGAAAGAAAAATCGAAAAAGAATCTCGATCCCAATAGATCATCCAGCGGAAGTAAAAGTTCAGTAAAAATAAAGGTAAGTTCAAGGAACACTTAATGCAAAAAAATACAAAACGTTTGTTTTAGAAGTCAACTTCTGGTAATTCGAGGAAAAACAGCAATAAAAAAAAACCATCAAAAGATTCGATCAAATCTTCTTCTTTTGGGACAAAAAGCAGTGACAGTACTACAAAGCGGTCAGTAAACTCTATAAAATCACCTGACAGAAGTGTAAAAACGGTATTACCCAAGTTAGGGGTATGTAATAGTCAAGACTCATACTTTCCCAGTATTGATGAACGGATGTGCATTCGCCCAGATAAATGTTTTAGGCAAACGATTAGGCAAGGTGATAAAACGTGTCCGTTTTTACCAACCATAATTTTTAAAGGTAATTCATTTTATTAATTTACATTCTTAAACGTTTCCCACAAACGATCAACATCGAGTTTGTTGTTAAATTGTATTCACTATGGCGACGTGATCTTATGCAACCTAGGTTCCGGTATGTCTGAGCCCATAAAATATACTCATACATTGCAGTCATGATATAAAGTGATCCTCTCGTGAAATCTTATAGAGTCGCTCATTCCGGAAAGTACGAAGAAGTTCGTCTTGATACTTCCTTTCGTTACCAAGACACAGGTTCTGAACCATTTAGACATATGGCTACGTGAAAGACCAAAAACCAAAAACCTGACAGAAACGTATGATACCTAAGCTGATAGTCGGATATATAGATGTAAAAAGAGAAACAATTCGAAATCAACTTAAAATTAAACTTCCTAGAGTTGTAAATCTGAATTATCGTTACATTCTGTTCAGGCAAAAAAAGGATCTTAGAGCTATATATGTCAGCGTGTGTTGAGGGGGGGAAAGTGAGACATATGGCGAGTGGACCCGTGCGTGCGTGCGGCTGATTGCGTATGTCAGTGTGCGTGAAAGTGTGAGTGAAAGTGTGCTAGCCGTG
>JARFJB010000835.1:1567500-1615000 GCA_036346205.1 Vesta saturnalis | reverse complement strand
AATATAATCAACCAAAAGAAATTCGATACGCTACTGCTAAAATTAGCAAATTCGAAAGTTATTCAACTTTTGAAATTTTCAAATCTTCAGAATACAAGCCTATATTTATTTCATCTGCCGCTGAAAATGTCTTCGTTATGAAAAATAAAAACTAGTGAATCTAGTGTTTGTGTTGTCTGCTATAAATAAAAATGTTTTAAATGAAGTACCTTTTTTCAATTTTTTAGACAAACTGAACAAACCAAACCCTTCTAGACTACTGCCTGTTGGTGTGACTGTATAAATCACCAGAGCAAGAAAAGCAGCCTCAATCTTCAAATTATTAAGGTTTCAATCTTAATATTAAACACAATTGGTTCGATTACATTAACAAAAACTATCTTCTTTAGTTAGTACTTGTATTCAATTTTTAATTAAGCATAAGAGAAAATAAAACAGCATACAGTTTTTGATTCAAAGAAAAACGCAAAGTACCTTGTGAGTGTTTCAATAATGCAATGCTGAAATGCGAACAAGAATTTTGCGACATTGACCATGATTACAATCACGTGTTGTTCCACATAGAATCCATATTGAACTGTGCTCACTTTCTGTTTTTACTTACAGTGTTAATCAAAGCTTTTTAGACTTTGGAATGTTGAGTTTTGGCGGTTGTATGCTTGTCGGTACTGGAATTCGCTTTACTGAATTGCAACATTGTTTCTAAATCTTGTTATATTGTTCTTCTGCTCTACTGAATATCTCCGGCGTGAGGTATTCTTTTGCCACATTTACTTCATAGGTTTGTGTGTCTTCCTCCAATTCGAACAGTTTTCTATCATGATACTTAACATCGATTGTTCTTTCATTGCCTGTAAGTTTTCTTGAATCTGTAGAATTACCATGTAAATTTACCGCACTTTTGCCTCTTATTTCAGTCTGCCAACTCCTTGGTCGTGTCTTAGTATTCTACTACTTCGCCATATAGTGTTCATGGTCTGGTATCTACAGCACAATTTCGGTATGGTTCTCCATCCAACTTGTCGTGACCGTCCAGCTAATTGCGATTTTGTCTTTCTAAGAGCCGCATTTATTAATTGTAACATGAACAATTCACTTGATCTAACACATAAATATTAGTTGATGTTAAAATTAAACGTACCGGGTGGCCAGATAAGAATGCAAAGTGCTGTTTCTCGGAAACTTCGTCGTAGAGAGTTACGGTAAAAAATGTTATTATTAAAGTGGCCAAAAAAAGACCGTGTAAAATATTTTCAAATTTGCACGATGACCGCCAGGGGCGTAACCGCCATCCTAAACTTTCAAAGTGATTTTTTTACCCAGTAAATGTACCAAAAAATTATATGATTTTTAAAGCTCTGCTTTATTCGAGTAATTTTTGTTTGACGTATCCATTAAAATAAAGTGGGGGGGGGATGATGCAGTGATTTTTTAAATAAACAGCTGTAACTCCTAAACGACTGAACTGATTTTAACAAAATTAATCTCGTTGGAAAGAGGATTTATTGCTCCATCAAATCCATCTTACCTGTAATTTTTAGTGATGCCGCTAGAGCGCGTTTTTTGATATAATATCAGAAAATTTCCAAATTCTCTAAAACATTAAATGCAACAATATGCCTTTTTTTTCATAAAAATGAAATAAAATCATCCCTAAATAGGTTAGTGAAAACCGCATCTCGATATCTTATTCATATCCTAAAATATCGAAGAAAGAAGATTTAGTTATTATAAAATTTGAAAAAGTCGATATCACACCGGTATTTATTCTTATTTATTTGTCTTTTTTCAAGATTCAATGAAAATTGTCATCATTTTATAATTTTTAAATAATAAAAGTTTTCATAATTTCAAAACGCGTTTTATTCCTAAACGAATCAATAATTTTATGGATATCATTAATCTCTCGACTAGAGTCGGATTTATACTTATTCTCCATCATCTGGAACGATTAACTAGTGTTAATTATTTCCTACGTATCATGCGGATTTAAAGATTGAAACGTAGCCAACATGACCACAGTTGTCTCATTATAATTACTAACTTTAAGGAAAATGCATACATATTCCGACTAGAAATCCTCATAAATTTGGGTTACGAAGATAATCGTTTCTTTCGAAATTCTACTTTGATTGACTTGGTCTTACTGTACACCTCGCTGAGGTCCTACTATACCCTGGGGGTAAGTCCGACAACCATAAACAACTCCACTGTGGGTTTCTGATATCTATAAATATAATGATATAAACTTCGAAATGCTTCTTACGCTGGATAACACGAAGGTCAATAATTAAATCAGACTACAGGAAAATTCAAAGCTAAGTCGAACCGTATCTTTACATTTTTGTGAATGAAAATATACCTGGAGCTATTTTAATATATAGCCCTACGATACTCTTTGACATACTAACCCTTTAGTAATTAACTGAAATTTTGCGTTTTAAATACAACATTTTAAAAAATAATCTGTTTACCTGTGATTTTTGAACCAAATCCAATTTTACGGTACTTCATTTAATTTAATTTTGAATATTATTATAAACATAAAACAACCTGTACAGGTGAATGCATACATCCTTGCGGCTTTATATGTGTAATACTGCTTTATGGTTACTAACCATCTAATGTATAGATACTCGTTTATCTATGAGGATATGTACTATTGACCGTTTATTGATCGATTAATTTCATTATTAGTTTTTATTGGTGCACACTGTATATATATATATATATATATATATATATATATATATATATATATATATATATATATATATATATATATATATATATATATATAGAGAGAGAGAGAGAGAGAGAGAGAGAGAGAGATTTTACTAAATTCAAATTCAAAATTATTTAGCTTTGGGTTTATCCAAGAAGAAAATTTGACACTTAATTTTCTCCTTTTTATTCTATTCGATAATTTTAAACTTCCGTTTAATATAAAGATGTATTATAAATGACATTATCTTCATTCATTGAGTTTTATTCTTTTTGATTTTATGCACTAGTTCTCAAGTTTTAATTGTTAATTTAATATAAGGTATCAAAGTAGGTCAGTGAGACACCGATTTTTCTTTAATTTCTTTTTGCTCGCAAGGTGGAATACATTGACCACAAGGGTTTAATTATGCCCAAAACCAAGAAACATACCTAAGGTTCATGAGTGGAAGTCACCCAAAATTAAACTACCGTAACGCTACACTGGCCACAGTTTTACTGCCAAGAAAAATCATTCGCCAAACCACATTTCACACACCCTCTGGGCAATCTCCTCCACTGACGGAAGGAAGGTTGACTTATTCGTTTTTCACCTAACAATTATCTTACACCCACCCGACCGAGCGTTCAACTTACTGACCGACATTTACAATAAATACATTACGAGTTTCTACTTTCCGACAAACTGGCAATCAGCTTTCACCATTGTGAAATCCTATCCGCACTTTAACCCTACCACTCTCTCCTTCTAAGTTGCTTCTGAGCATAATCAACGCAATCTAACGGTCTTTCTGGACATTGATCAACGCATTTGGCAGGGTACGAAATTTTGAATACCCTGGAAATCCCGGACATTTTTCCAAACTCATCTCATACTTCACTGATCTGTTAGAACGAATTAAAGTAGAAAATGTCTGTTCGGACCTGTTTCAACTCACAGAGGCCCTACCGCAAGATTCTGCTTTAGTCTTTATCCTATACATAATTTATGATTATAATATCCTATAAGCTACACAACTTGGAACCTCCGTTGCGCAGCTTCGAATCACAATACTTTCTAGGCACGCACTGGACACACACACACACAGACACACAGACACACAGACACACAGACACACAGACACACAGACACACAGACACACAGACACACCGACACGCAGACACGCAGACACGCAGACACGCAGACACGCAGACACGCAGACACGCAGACACGCAGACACGCAGACACGCAGACACGCAGACACGCAGACACGCAGACACGCAGACACGCAGACACGCAGGCACGCAGACACGCAGACACGCAGACACGCAGACACGCAGACACGCAGACACGCAGACACGCAGACACGCAGACACGCAGACACGCAGACACGCAGACACGCAGACACGCAAACACGCAGACACGCAGACACACAGACACACAGACACACAGACACATAGACACTCAGACACAATGCAACGGGGCCAAATATTTGTAACGGAACAAAAGTTTTTGTTATGAATGATTCTTTTACAATACTGTAGAAGTATGAAGAAAGGTCAAAGTCTAAGAGCATTTTTAGTACATGCCTTAAATCAAGATTGGGAACTTGTAACAACCTTTTTTTTGTGGTTGTATTAAAAAGTACATTAATTTAAGAATCGTTCATCTATTTGGCATAATATTAGAAAAGTTTTTAATTATTAATATGTAGAATTGAGAATGGCAATTTAATTGGCATTTCCTAGAACAAATCTTTTGGGTGTAATATTACATAAATAGTTTTAGTTCCCTTTCTTAAAAAAAAAATTGGATTTATATTATTGTATTCGCGCAAGCGTGAAGATTTTTAAGGGGAATACACTTGAGTTATTCTGAAAGCTTTTTTAATTCACTTAATGCTGAATGTTAACAGTAATAAGCATGATTTTTACTTAATCTTTTATATTTTGGTGCCATCAGAATTTTGGTGGTAAGTTATTTTTTCTCATTATATTTTAAAAGTAAAGCCTTTGCTTTTTTAGGCACCTTTACTTACTTTTTAAGTACTTATTTTCAAGTATGCACTTTTATTTTTTAAGTACTTACTTTTTAAGTACTACCTTTTAATCACTTAATTTGTATACTTAATAATCTTTAATGGCACGTATAAGTCAATAGTTTATTACACTCTTATTTTATATGGCAAGTTTTACATGAGTTACCTTTACAACGCAAGTTCTACATTCTTTTACAAATAAATTTGGCGAATAAACTTCAAGGAAATTCCATATTTTAAGGATAACTAAGCACGACATTGACCTCACTATATGAACCATTCTGCTTCATAGTACCTGTAACAGTGTATGTACAGAACCGTTAAAAGGTAAAGTTTTTTTATAATTTAGTTTAGTTTATGACTTCTGAATTTTTTTTCGTTTCAAACATATATTAAATAAACTTATGTATAACTTGTTATTTTATTTTCATTGGTGTTAATTTGTTTATAGTATTCAATAACTAGGTTTTGTTGTTCCTAGATAGATATATAAAAAAAAAGAAAGACAACATGGCGTTCGAGAATTTATTATTTTTTTCATAATTTTTTGATAAAATTTTTGGAATTAAGTGAAAATAATCAAGCAGAAAAGAAGCAACTAGCATTTCAGGTAGGTTAATTAAACTATTTATTAGAATCCACCCTTATATTCATCTACCGATGAGCCGACGGCAGTAACGATTATTAAAAGGTAATTTTTTATATTAATTAAATTACTTGATCAATTACGAATGGTATATTACATCATCGTTTTTTATTAATGTTACAATTTGATGCCTTTTAATAATTGTTGTTATACTTTGGCTTAAGTTAAGTTTCGTATTATAAACTCAGACAACTTGATGTGCCAACTGTATTCTTGAATGGAAAAGTTGAGTCAAAAGTTTATATAAAAGTGGCAGATGGGCTTAGTACATCAAAATCAAGAGTCCAGATGTTGAAGAGGACACTTTTTGGCATAACAGAAAGTCCAAAATAATGGAACAATAAGTTTAATGAAATAATGATAGAAATACGCTTCAAACGTTTGCAATATAATTCATATATGTATCACAAGGAAGGGGCACTGTTAGTTGAGTGTGTTGATGACGTGTTGCTTACCGGCCATAATGAAAAGGTACAAGAGGTTGTGATGCAATTGAAACAAAAATTAAACGCTGAAGATTTAGGCCAATCAAAGACATTTCTTGGGATGGAGATTACTAGAGAGAAAGTCTTAAAATAACACAGAAAAATTATATTGAGAAGATACTACAAAATTTAGTATGGAAAATGCCAATAGAATACATACATCAATGGTAATTGGATACCGGAATGTTGAAGTAGGAACAGAAGTAATTAATGTTGTATTCCTTAAACTAATTGGTTCATTAATGTAGTACCCTTGCTTGCAAAAGTTTCGCGTACACCCATTTTTGTTGTATTAAATCAGGGTTGTAATTAATCAACTCTGACATTTAAAATTTTCAAAAGTCAAATTTCCTCGACTGGCCAATACAAAGTTTTGGTGCTTTCCAAATTAGAAGAGGGTTGGTCTATAAAAAGGATTGCTACTTATTCTGGATAGATAAAAGCACTGTATAATTTGTGTTCTGAGGGACAGATCATAATTTTTTGTTATAATTCTGTCAATGCGATCTTTAACCTAATCTCGAAATTACCCACCCAGGCAGCTAAAATTTTGAAAAATCGTTGTCAGGTGATTTTGAAATTATACGCAAACTTTTGAGAGGACGTGTACGTCCAGGCCTGAAATAATGTACTGAATACCTTATTTAAGCAGATTTCTGGATAAACCAAGCCAAAGTTTGTGGATAGCTGGAAAGCGAATACTATGGTATGTTTTAAGCTCTATAAGTACTGGATTAGTGTCTAGAAAAGGTGCAGTGAATCTAGAGACAGAAAAAGCACAAGTGACTGATTTACAGTATTCTGTGGAAACCCAATAAGCTGGTTCAATAAAAATCTAGCCTGTGTACCTTTTCCTTTAGTGAAGCTAAATATGTGCCAGCTCAAGAGTTAGTAAGTTTGAAAGGAGTCATATATGAACTAATAGGAGATGACCTATCTAAAGATGGATAATAATGAGAGTGCAATATTAATCGTGCAAAGTTATGAAAACTCGAAACGAAGAAAGCGCATTGATACAAAAAGGTTTTATTAAAGATCTTTGTATAAAGAAAATAATTCAAGTTGAATTTGTAAGAAGCAAGGATACATTCACAAAGTCCTTGTCTAGAGTGAAGTTTGATAAGTTCTGCATTAAATTAATATATATATATATATATATATATATATATATATATATATATATACCGTGTCTGTGTCATATTAGTTGTACTATGTTTGTTAGCTTTTAAGTATAAATTTGCTTGCTTTAGGAAAAGAGTGTTCAGATCACTGGTATCAAATCTTACTTAATGAGTTACTCGGATATGCATGCTAAAACTTATAGAATGAACTGAACAAGCTTCTCCGATTATTTATATATCTACTTGAATTGGCCTTGTTAAAGGGGGGATTTGTGTTGTATATTGTGAAACGAAAGGTAAGTTGAATTGTTACCTTTCGAACGTCAACTATTGATTAGTTTATATATATATATATATATATATATATATATATATATATATAAATTTTCCTTTTCAGGAGTTACGTATGAAAGATCTTTCAGAGTCCCAGAGAGGGGCATTACGTGTTATTAATTATTTTAGATAATTTAAAGGTGAATTTATCACAGGTAAATCTCGCGACTTGCCCTCGTTCAGTGTCAATATTCGTACCTGCGCTCAATTACGCAGTTTCACTATTTTTCGGTGTTCTTACGGTGATATTAGCATAAATTTACATCTAGTAGTGTTAGGGGAAAAATTGCATGTTTTGATATGCATGCACTATAAGAAAACGTATACATTGTGTTATTTATTATTATTCATATATACATATATATATATATATATATATATATATATATATATATATATATATAAACTTCTGCATATAGCAGTCTTTGTTGGAAATTTAGAAATAAATTTACGCTTGTTGAGGGAATTGTCGTCTAATTGCTATTTCCGTTGCTCCCTGTTTCAAGCTTTATAGGGTCTCTCTCAAGAAATAATAACTTATATTTTCTATCTTTAAAACTTGTGGCGCCTGTTTCTTGTCTGTTCTCCCTATCTGTCTGTCTACCATTTCGTTATTGTTTCGTAACTAACTTACCATCTTCTTTATTTTTATCCACACTTCAAAACACCCACGCTATCCGAGTGCTCTGCGGTCTCAGGACCGTTTGGCTGATTTGCTAGTACCATTTCCTCTCTTTTTTTGTGACGTGGTTGGTTAGACACGTTGCGAACTTACGTAATATCTGTAGCCATCACACGTTTGCGGTTGGATTGGTCCGCATATGTCACTGCTCACAGTTTCTAGAATTTTTCTTGGCTTTTTATGTTGTTTTAAGAGAATAAAACTTTTTCTTTCAAACAAGTTTCATACATATTTTCACAAGAAAATAGTGACGAGTATCCCATAGGACGGTGTATGTTTGTAGCTGACATTTCCGCAAACTCAGATTGATTATCTTATCAAAAGTGACTACATACAATTTTTTTTTAACTTCCATTTAAAATTTCCTTTTCAATTTTCCTTGATTTCACATTTATTTTTCCGATCTGAAAAACCACCTTCATTCGACCTTGGTCCATTTTCCTAAATAATTATTATTACCGGAATCGGTCACAAATTTTTGCAATAAACTTTCAAGGTCTGACACTTGTGCAACTTTTTCACTGATTTTTTCTTTATTTGTTTATTTTGCTTCTCCTTCTTCAAACATGTGACACAAAAATGTGACGTCATCTTCTTCATTTGCTACAAAATTCGGTTTGTCCTTTTTGTAATTTCCTTTGAAACTGTTGAAATTTCCTTCATCACGGGAAGGGCATTCACTTCTTTTATGGCCTTTTCCGTAACAGGAGTCGCAATTAAAAGAAACTGGTTGTTTTTCACTTTCACTTTTATTTTCTCTAAAGCTATTTTGGTTTTTGTAATTTCCCCTCATTACACCACCATTTTGCCTTCCATAAAATTTGCCACGACTTGAACTAGCACCATAGAATACAACATTACCTTCTATATCTAATCTGTTTCAGTGTGTTTTTCTTTGCCTCTCCTCTTGGAAAGTTTTGTTTTTGAGAAATTCCAGAGTGAAACTTGAATCTTGGGCATATGCAATATCAATTGCTGTTGTCACCCTATTAAATTGTACAGGTAGTGAGGCTAACAAAATTGAGATAACCTCCTCTTCTTTTATTTCAGCACAACTGGCACGAAGTTACTTTACTTTTTTCTCAAACAAATTAATGGACTCTGTTAACTTACCTTTAGTATTAACCTTTAAATTATTTGACTCACTTCTTCACTCAACTTGCGCAGACAGTCCTTTCCTAACGTAAATATTGTAGTGTTTCAGAAGCCCACTTACAGCTGTTTTCTTACA
Source organism: Vesta saturnalis (assembly GCA_036346205.1). NCBI lineage: Eukaryota > Metazoa > Arthropoda > Insecta > Coleoptera > Lampyridae > Vesta > Vesta saturnalis. Next base: position 1,605,760 of record JARFJB010000835.1, on the reverse strand, counting down.
ATAATATATCTTGCTTGCAAACCCATTTTCTTATATTCCACGTCCATCATATTTTCATTTTTTTCTTCTAAAGCTTCCACACATCCTTTTTCCTCCAGGTGGAGTTTGATTCTAAATTCCCAATTGGCATAACCTTCCCCCTAAAGGGTTTTACTGACACAATGGTTGACATAATTATATAAATTGATGTGTTGTGGAACCACTTTAAAATGACACTTTTAAAACTTAAATTTCAAATTTTAATGGGCCACAATTCCCTTAATAAAACTGGAAGAAAATATGACATATACTCGCGTTGAAGGTTTTACAAGAACAAAATGATTTTATTAAAAAACAACAAAAAAGTACCGAAAACAGTTTAGCCAACATTAAATACAAAATATACCCTATACTGATTTGGCTGGATTTCCAACATTCTGCGATATGCTGTAATAAACATTTTTATGTATGTTTAAAATTTGCGTACATATTTGCAACTTAAGTGCATTTCGTGTAGCGTTACTTGCATACCCTGTTGGCGTAAAAAATGTCCATATAATTTTAATAAATTATTTAAAGTATTATACGTCTACACATCTCTTTCCGCGCTTCGAGTAATTTTCGGTCATTGCGCAGGGTTACTTTGAGCGTCCTTCATTCATTACTTGAACTACGTGTTTAAGTAGAAACCATTTTCGCTTTGTTTAAATTTTTTATTAAGAGTGCCACATTTATATGGCAATTTTACTAAAACCCTTACCACTTATTTTTACTTTGGGTTTAATTTTAACGTTAGCTTTTGCTACTACGAAGTGGGATTTCTATTACCAAATTTTACTTTGAACCATACAAAATCAATTCAGTTGGGAGGTTTATAAAGAAACTTCTGTATATTTTGAATTACCCGCATATCAATCTGATGTTTACTTCAACTTCCATCAAAATTGCGCAATAAATTTAAAGTGATTAATCGACAGCATTTCCTTATCTGCTGAAGTTCCAGTGACACCCAAAATGTAAAAGAAATTACTTCAGGTATTTCGTATTGTTAATTAAGAATCACTAACAGTAGTTTTTAAGAGATCATCCTTATAATCAAATTAAGTATCGTAATAAAATTCATTGTTGTCATTATTTTTTTACTTGTTACTTTCATGAGTTTTTTTTTACCTCTATTTTTAAGCTTTATTTGTTCCTTGAAAACAAATTGGCGTCCGACGTTACATTATTTATTTTCAGGTTTGAAGCAACACCTTTTTCTTGTAAAGCGAAAATATCTAAGCAATTCTGTTTTTGTTAATAAGTGAATCAAATGTTATTGAACCTGAACCTATTAATCTACCGATGATCAAAGTGGCATAAAATCTTCTAGTTATCCATTATTTTCCATAGCTAATTATAGCTCTGGGCTAGAAGTATTAACCATTAAGTGGGTGAATCATTTATACGATACCCGTTAAGATTACAATGCTAAACGTTTTATAAACAGTTTTTGTAGAAAGCATTTGGTTAATGCGATGGTTACTATTCTTACTTGGCGTAAAATTGTGAAAATCTAGGAGTGTTAACATTGTGGTTTTGATTTAGAGGATGATTTAACTTAGAAGTATCAAGGTAACTAGAATTGTCACTCTAGTTGTCATTATTAAATATTGTAATTTGTCATTCTATTTTTCTGACATAAATAAATTTTTATGCAAAGCAAGCTTTCACTTGCAATCCATAAAACTCATAATATCAACGCTATTGTTCCATCCTTCAGAAATTTGAAAATCATTGACAGTTCAAAATCGAAATAAGAATACACGTGCATTTTGTTACCAGATTTACAGTATAATGAAATAAAAGGACTAACTTTATTTCCTCGACTATACTTAATTTATTGTGGGCCTAATTTTTTATCAGGGTTTTAAAAACTGTGCATTTTGATGCCTAAAATTGTGTTTATTAGTAATTGGAACATATTTCCAAGAGATTATTGACAGAAAAACATTCTCTAGGTGTTATCAACGCGCAGTGAATTTAATGTATGACATTAATTTGCTTTACTTCAAACATGTATGTAACTTTCATCTGTCATTAGTGTGTCAAAATTCTAGTACGTGCATGTTTCTATAATAAACTGAAAAGGACTATAAATAAATAAAGGTGAATAAAAATGAATTTCTAATGTTAAAAAATTGTTATAATGGATTCGTCAAGTGACAACGATACTATAAGTAATAGTATCAATGATCAGCATATTTCCAATATAAGTTTAGATGAAGAAATTTTAGCGGAGCTACAGAGTGTTATAGATATGTGTACGCCTATGGAATCCCTTTCTTCTTACAGCATAACCGACAATTTAAATCCAGCCAAGTTTGTTAAACATCATAACAAATATATTTTGTTCGATCTACCACCAGATTCCTTTAGTGATGAATACATGGACACATCCATGCTAAAAAGCACAGTGGTAAGTTTAAATTGATTATAGTCATTTTTCAACAATATTTTAAAAGCAGGATAGTGGAGATAAAGATGTGACTCCACAAAATAAGAAATGTACCTACGACTTAAAGGACAATGCGTTTTTCAACAGTTTTTTACACCCTTATGCCCAAGATATACACACATATAGTTACTTTTTAGAAAAGAGACGTTCACGATGGTTAGGAAAAAATGGTTCAAATTATGTTTTCGGACTTGAACTAGAACCATCAGAAACAGAAATTTCGCCAAAATCCAAAAAAAGCAGGAAAGAAAGTGATAAAATTAGATCAAAGAAAAAAAGAAAAGCTTCGTCAAGAAATAAGAAGAATAAGAGAGATGAGTCATATTCTTCATTGCGCTCAAAAGATAGCGTTCACGCAAAGCTAAAAAGGAAGAAGTCAAGTGCTGCTCATAAAAAAAGTAGACACTTAAAACTAGATAACAAGGATTTGAGCTCTTCACTGACAAATAAAGATAGTGTAGAACCAAAAAAGAAAAAATCACATATTTCGCACGAAAAATACAAAGGTGTGGATATAAATGAGTTAATTTCCGATTATTTAATAGAAAATAAAGATATTGATACAGAACCAAAGAAAAGAAAATCTTGTACCTCACACATAAGATTTGAAAGTGTGAGAACTGGCGAGGATGTTCCCTGTTGTTCAATGGATAATGAAGACAATAATCGGGAATCAAATATGAAAAAATTACATATCTCATGCAACAAAATTGAAAATTCAAGACCTAATGAAGTAACTTCCAGTTGTGCAGTAATCAACCAAAAGAGGGAACAACCATGTAAAAAGTCAAAAATAGTTCTACTTGACTGTAATTGTTCAGTGTGTTATCAAGATAATGATGTTATAGAGGCAGAAGCCAATCAACCATGCAGTGGATATTCAAAAGTTAATATGATTGAATCAAATTGTGTGTGCTATAATGATTGCAATATAGACCCAAAAAAAGAAGTTCTGGAAGCCTTGGGTTGTTATATAACAAATAATTCAAGCTTACACAAAGATAACTGCAAAAAAATAAATAAAGCTCAAGATAACCGGTCAGTAAGCAATCCAAACAGCTTTGACAAAACACAGGAAAATAAAAAATCAAATAGATTGGTTTTTAGTGATCAAAAAAATAAGAATCGCAAGTTAAAAAAAATTGAATCCAATACATCATCACTCAGTTCAAGCAGTTATGTAAAATCAAAGAAAAAAAGACCAACCTCATCGATAAGCAAGCAAACTTACCTAAAAAGCCAAAATGGGAAACCTCCAAAGAAGATACCAAATCCTTCTGTTCAAGATACACAATTGGATAATGTTAAATGCAGTTGTTCATGTTGTAAAGTTAGTAATGATGTAAAATGCAATCGATCTGTTCATAAAAATGAGCTAGAATCCGATGAAAACTATGGAGCAAAATCACAAAAGAAAAAATCAATCTCATTCATTGGCGAGACAAGTAGGTATTCACAATCAAACAAAAATGAACCCTTTCCTTCATTGATTAATCCAAGGAATAATGTAAAATCGCAAGAAAAAAAATCAAATACGTTGGTTTATGAAATTATCAGTAATGCAAAAATAGACGAAGGTGATTGCGCATGTTCATCGTGTTGCACTGATCAAAAAAATAAGCATCACAAGTTAAGAGAACTTGAATCCAATACATCATCAAATAGTTCAAACAGTTATGTAAAATCAAAGAAAAAAAGGCCAACCTCATCTATTGGCAAGAAAAGTTCATTGTTAAACGCAAAAAAGCAAAATGCAAAACCTCAAAAGAAAAAATCAAATCTTTCTGTTCACAAAAATAAGGAGTTAAAATCCGAAAAAAACTATAGAGCAAAATCACAAAAGAAAAAATCAAACTCATCGATTGGCAAGCAAAATTCATCGTTAAACCCAAAAAAGCAAAAGGCAAAACCTCAAAAGAAAAAATCGAATTCTGTTCAAGACACAAAATTGAATAATGTGAAAAGCAGTTGTTCATGTTGTAAAGCTGGTAGTGATGTAAAATTCAATCTATCTGTTCAAAAAAATGAGCACCGCAAGTTAAAAGAAATTGAATCCAATACATCATCAATCAGTTCAAACAGTTTTGTAAAATCAAACAAAAAAAGATCAAACTCATCGATGGGCAAGCAAAGTTCTCCAAAAAGGCAAAATGCAAAACCTCAAAAGAAAAAATCAAACTCCTCGATTGGCAAGCAAAATTCAAAAAGGCAAAAGGCCAAACCTCAAAAGAAAAAATCAAATCTTTCTGTCCGAGATACAAAATTGGCTAATGTTAAATGCAGTTGTTCATGTTGTAACAATAGTAATGATGTAAAATGCAGTCTATCTCTCCATAAATCCGAAGCAAAATCACAATATCCAGAAGACTGTAGAGACAGTAAGTAATTAAATTTTGACGATATAAAATTATAATCAAAATCATGTGACTTACTACTGATTGTGACAATTTCATTAATCTCGCGTAAATACAATCAAAAAGGAAATATTTTAAACGATTAGGTTACAACATTTGTATGCTTAGGCATAGGTTGTTTCTGAGAGAAAATAGGTGTACGATTCATACCAATTTTCACCGAGTCAGAGCAGTTGCGTCATAACTAACTTTGTTTCATTATCACCTTTAGTACTCGCCTACTGTGCACGAGGAGATGTAGATAGAACTGATTTAGGTTGGCAATTATGTCCAGTGTCAAGCATTTCTGACATTAAGCATTTCTGACATAACACATATTTTATTATAACACATATTTATTATTGTAATAAAATACACATCACCCCTGAAGCTAAGATTTGCCAGTTACTGTTATTTATCACAATCTGACAACATCGGCGTCCTCTGACAGTATTAATATTAGTGACGCAACTGCTCTGATTCGTGAAAATTACTATACTAGTAGTACCGGGACACCTTCCGCCGCTATTTTGATTTTTGTGACGTCACCTTTGGGACACCTTTGGTCGCCATTTTTTATATGCCCACGTGAGGATCGTATTTTTTCCCTGAGAATAAAAAGATTTAACCTGTTATTAATATTTATTAGGGTTGTTTTTATCAAAGGAGATTGCATAATTGTTATTACATTCCTTTTAATCCTATTTACAGGTTGTGTACCTTTTTACGCATATGAAAAATTTATTTATGCACAGGGGGTTGCATTCTAATAAGGGGTCCTTGTCTTGTAAGACGAGAATCTGTTCGCGGGCTTCACCTCTGCCATAAAATTGTATTCTAATAACAGACCCTAGTCTCGTAAGGCATAGATGCCGTAAGACTAAAAATTAAATATGAAAGAAAATGATTAAATCGTATTATTGATGTTTTGTAGAAGACTTGGTATTTTTAAGTTAAAATATCTATTAAAATTATTACAGGTAGTGTAAGCCTAAAAATTAAATACGTATGAAAAATGATTAAATGGTTTTATTGATAGAAGCAGATGGACTTGGCGTTTTTAAGTTAATATGTATTTTATGGTTATTAAAATTATTACAGGTAACGTAAGACTAAACATTAAATATGAATGAAAATGATTAAACCGTATTATTGATAGAAGCGGATGGCCTTGGTATTTTTTAAAGCTGGTGTTTGTGTCTATCTGACATGATGTTTAAATATCATTCTTCCGGGGGTAAATGTTCCTGTTTTTACAATGTGGTTTATTTTTCGTAATGCGTTTATTATAAAAGACATTGCATAATTGTAATTAAAATTATTATTACATTTATTTTAATTCCTATCTACAGATTGTGACCTTTTACCTATACGAAATAACATGCTTTAAAATGATTTTACCTATAGAATGCATTTATTAAGCTGTTGTACAACGCAATAGGAAAGTAACAACCACCAATTGGCCATCGTGTTAAATGAATGTGTTTTCGTAATAGGGTTTATTATGAAGGAGGCTGCATAATTGTTATTAAAATTATTATTACATTTCTTTTGAGTTTCATTTGAGGGTTGTGGCCTTTACCTATATACGAATTTTATTACAACAACATGCTTATCTTTACCTTGAGAAAGTCACCGATTGCATTGTATAACAGCTTAATAAATGCATTCTATTGGTAAAATCATTTTAAAACATGTTATTGCCGTAACCAAACTGATTAAGTATAACTGAATTACTCGTTTTATTTTAATGACATCGAAGTGAAATTATTTAAACTATGTATAAATAAATTTTCGTATAGGTACAAATCTGTAGACAGGAATTAAAAGAAATCTAATAATAATTTTAATTACAATTATGCAATGTCTTTTATAATAAATGCATTACGAAAAAATAAACCACATTGTAAAAACAAAAACATTTATTCCCGGAAGAACGACATTTAAACTTCATGTTAGATAGACACAAACACCAGCTTTAAAAAATACCAAGGCCATCCGCTTCTATCAATAATACGGTTTAATCATTTTCATTCATATTTAATTACGTTACCTGTAATAATTTCAAAAACCATAATAGATATTTATGTATTAAGGGCATAATCAGAAGATTATGGCTCGAGGAAATGTTAAAAGCCCGACGCCAAGCGGAGGGCTTTTATATTCCTGAGAGCCATAATCTACAATTATGGCCGTGGTACATACAGTGTTTTATTTTATTTTGCACCATGAAACTGGAACAAAATATTAAAAAGATTCAGTATTTTCGGCAAGTTTTTAAATGCAAATGCAGTGAAATAAAGTTGACAGTTGGCTAATTTGTTGTTACTAAGATACTGTGATATTGCTATTATATATCATGTCATGTGTTTGGTGTCAATCATGCTGCTTAGCATCAATGACATTTCCGTGCTATAAAGACCACATTACGCCCGCATTTGGAGGCGTATAAAGAACATAAAATAAAATAAAATAAAATACATATTAACTTAAAAACGTCAAGTCCATCTGCTTCTATAAATAAAACGATTTAATCATTTTTCATGCGTATTTAATTTTTAGGCTTACACTACCTGTAATAATTTTAATAGACATGTTAACTTAAAAATACCAAGTCCATCTGCTTCTATAAAAGATCCATAATACGATTTAATCATTTTCTTTCATATTTAATTTTTAGTCTTACGGCATCTATGCCTTACGAGACTAGGGTCTGTTATTAGAATACAATTTTATGACAGGGGCGAAGCCCGCGAACAGATTCCGTCTTACAAGACAAGGACGCCTTATTAGAATGCAACCCCCTATGCATAAATAAATTTTTCATATGGGTAAAAAGGTACACAATCTGTAAATATGATTAAAAGAAATGTAATAACAATTATGCAATCTCCTTTGATAAAAACAACCCTAATAAATATTAATAACAGGTTAAATCTTTTTATTCTCAGGTGAAAGAATACGATCCTCACGTGGGCACATAAAAAATGGCGACCAAAGGTGTCCCAAGGGTGACGTCACAAAAAACAAAATGGCGGAAGAAGGTGTGAACAAACGATTCCGAACACGACTGCAAACTTTAAATTGAAAATGGCAGCAGTTCACTGGTTTTTATACTTTGCAACGGCTTGCGGATGGCTATAGAAAGCAGTAATGCTGCTGCCCTCCTCATTCTGCAGTTGGCGCTCTGAAGTCGTAATTGGAATTATATCTTAACGTATCGTTGATTGAAGTTGTACCGGGTCAGTCAACAATAGGGTAAACTAGTGCTTTATGGGTAAACTTGGACAATCAATTTTGTTTTTCATATTATACGCCTAGTAAGTGCGCCTTTTTGAAATTATTATTGACTATACAGAGTATTCAAAAAATGTAGGGAAAGACAAAGTTCGTATTTTTTGTAATAGAACGCCCTATACATCATTACATTTTTGGACCTTACATGTAAATATAAACCTTTATTTATATAGGTTTGATGCATGTAGTGTTTTTGAAATAATTCGAATTTTATCCAAAAAATCGCATTTACAAGTATAACTTTATTATTATGTACCAATCTTGTTTTTTGTAAGGAAAACGTTTATGTTTGGGCCAACGAAACACCAAGCTTATGCCTATATTCTGAAGCAAATATATTAGAGATAAACGCTGCAGGGTGTAGAGAATGTATGTTCAAAATAAAATAAAACACCTTGTATAATTTTACGCTGTGTTAAAGAGAAGCAAAAATCACACAATTGTTCAGCTAACTCTCACTGTGTTTGATTTTTCTATATTATTCAATATATCAATGGTTTCTTTTTTGTGATTATTCGCAGTAGCCATAAAAACAATTTCCCACATAACAAATATTTGACCTGCTCAGCTGTTATTGCATTTTGGTCGCCATTTAAGATTGTGAAAGTTTTGCGTGTTCGATAGTAAAATAATGGAATATTCTAAACGTGAATTAATTTATATGGTTTACGTGTTAAGAGAGGCCCAAAAATATGGTCTTTCTGTTCAAAGATTATACAGAATAAAGCATCCTGCTCGACGTCAAACACTCTCGGTTTACTTTTCAAAATTTGATGGAGAGATTCGATTTTACTGGCAGTATCGATATGTAGAACACAAAGTTTTGCCTAACCTCCTTCATATGCTTAGTAATCATTGACGACAGAATATGTGGCTGCCACAGGACGGTGCCCCTCCGCTCCCTCCATACCACCGTGAGGTGTGTAAATTTTTAGATGATTATCCTCAAAGATTTTGTCCAGTGACCCCGAAGGACGTGCGATTTGGGGATATCTTAAATAACGTGTATATGTCACATCTCCACTACAAAAGAAGATATGGAAGGTAGGATACGAGACGTTTCTGAACGATAACACTAGAGATGCTGGGAAACGTGAAGCTAATCTTTCCCCCTTGTTTTCAAATTTCATGGCAACTGCGAATTATCACAAAAAAACCATTGAAATATGGAATAATACAGGAAAATCAAAAGAACTTCAAACCAGTGAGAGGTAGGTATGGAACCTACTTATTAAAAATTATATGGTTTTTGATTCTCTTTAGCACAACATAAAAATATGCGGGGTGTTCTATTTGAGAAAATTAATATTTATTGAATTTCAAGTTTGTAAACTCGGTAGCATTTACCTCTAATATTTCTTCTACAGGACATAGGCTTAAGATTGGCCTTTCCTTGATCCAAATATCAAATTTTTGCTAAGAAAATAAAAGATGATAATAATAGTTATACCTGGAAATGAGATTTTTTGGATAAAATTCGAATTATTTCAAAAACCCTAAATTTTACATGCACGAAACCTATATAAATCAAGTTCTATAATTTCACGTAAAATCGAAAAATTGAATGATACACAGGGCGTTCTGTTAGAAAACTTTGCCTTGCCCTGATTTTTTAGAACATTATGTATAATCAAAAACAAAAAATAATTTTAAAATGCGCACTTATTAGCCATATAATATGATAAATACATTTTTTAAGTTTACCAATAAAGTACCAATGTACTTTGCTCTGTCGACTTACCCTCTATATTGCTACTGTTTTTAAATATACCTCATTCATAATTGTACCTTTAAGAGTCCATAGTTTTAACCATTATTTTCTAAATTAGATGTTATTTCTTTGTCAATTTTAGATTATTGTGGGTAATTATAAATATTATTCCTTCTCACTTGCTTACATTCAAAGTAAATTATACTGAACGTTTAAGCGAATATCTTGCGGTCCACGATTTCGCAAGGATAACGTCTCATCATAAGACATAAATAAGTTTAAATCGTGGTGGTGTTCAAAGAACATTGATCCCCGACTTTTAGTTTCATTTTATGAGTAAGGTGTTTAAAATCAAATTGAAGTTATTTGACGTCTTATCATGACCCCGTCAATCTCCGTTGTTGTTAGTCGGCAACCTGCTTATTCTATAAGCACTACAACTCCCTAGAGCGGTTCGACCGGTTAACAAACATGTAAAATCAAAACAACTAAATCCTATGATCTACGGTGTGCGAAGAAACCACAATGAAAACACAAAAACTCAAGGTAAAAGTTGTATATGTTTTAAATATACATTTAATTTTAAAGGATAATTTGGATAGTATAAGCCTAAAAGCTTAGAACTGAATGATAGAATACTTTATTTGTTTTAAGTGTATTAAGTCGTTTTCAAAACTAAGTTCTAATAGTAATGGCAATAAGAACGTATAGAGAGTGTCTAAGCTAAACCATGAAATCTCAAAGTAATTCGTGTAAGCGCGACAAAATACAGCAGATTAGAGGATAACCGCCGATGAGGAGTTCAACTAAAACAGAAGGATACCAGCTACTATATACAGTATTCGCCAAAATATACAGTACAGACAACTTTATTAATTTTTTTAATTTACATGTTCAAAATGAAAACCATTACGGCGTAAACAAGCTTCATAGCGATTTTTTTTCAGATCATTGAACATATTCATAAATAGTTGTTGAGGCACTCATCGGCAATAAGTTATTATTGTTTGCCGTAGTTCTGCAATATTCATTGTAGCATCATTAGATCGAAATACTGACTCTTTCATCATATCCAAAATATATGCAGGTCAGGTCAGGTGAAGCTGAAGTGTAATCGAAGTCCGTTCCACGAGAAATTATTCTGTTTCCAAAATGCTCGCGGAGAAGTTATAATGAGCGACTGGTTATATGGCTTGTGACGCCATCCTGTTGAAGCCGATGCCAGTTCAACTGTAAATTTCGTGCGCGGCAAAAATTTCTTAAATCTCTCACAAAAGGTATCGTGATGTCCTACCTGTAACACTCTTTATTAACAGTAACTGTGTATTGATTCTCGTCCTCAACAAAATAAAGACCTATTATACCGTGCCCCGATACAGCACACCAAATCGTAACTCGAACACTGTGAAGAGGTGTTTCTTCAATGAAGTTAGGACGTTCAAATCCAAGAAATCGAGTTGTTTCTTTCTTGATACAGCCCTTTAGATGAACATGACTTTCATCTGAAAGTCATTATTCAAAAAATCGGTATCCTCATTGACCGGGCTCAACACGCATTTCAATAAACTTTTCTTGAACGTCTGTCCGAAGCGTTTAGTAGTTGTCCAGTTTGAATACGATATGGATAACCACCAATGCCTTTGAACATTCTACATGTGGATGTTTCTTCGATATTCTGTGTACACAGTTCGTCGAAGACTTCTTGGTGGAGACTGCACAACCTGGTCAAGAACCCGTTCATCATTATCGTTGGTGCAAACTGTCACGACTATTCATGACCTAAAGAAACCTTGCGCTGGCACAACACACCACCAGTGCGACGAAATTTCTCAGCAATTGCTAACATTACACTTTTACTGAGTGCAGGCTTTTTCAGATTGCTTCCGATATTTTTCAAGAACTTGTTGGCCCGCCCACTTCCATATGAACGGAAATATTGTTCTACTATAAATACCTTTTCCTCAGTTACCAGAACCATTTTCAGAATGATTTTAACAGGAGCGGAATATTATTATGAGAATGAATGACAAAGAAGCTAAACATAACAAACAGACATTCCCCAACCCATTCCACGGCCCTGCATATTTCGGTACTGTTCATTTTGGCCAATACCGTGTATGAGTGAAGAATTCTAATTGGTTAAAGGGTAGTGAAAGCTCAATATACCTCTGTCTCACCCATTTAATACCATTGGTTGCGTGCACACGCTAAATTTGAACGTCAGGTCCAAAAGGTGCGAATTTCAATTTTAACCAACTTCAAAACTGTAACTAATTATGGCATATGTATATATATATATATATATATATATATATATATATATATATATATATATATATATATATATATTGTATAAAACGAACTGTTTAATAACGCACACGCTTATTTATTAGAATAATGTTATTTATCAAAAACATTAAAAATTGTATAGTACAAAAATTTGGGGGTTTCAGTGTTACTTCAATTTTTTTCAATATCTCAATAACAGTTAACTTTGTAGGAAAAGGTGTATATATATACTTTCAGAAAATTTATTTGACATAGCTCTGCTTTATATGGTTTCTTAAAACCCAGTCGAATAAGTCTAAAGCTGATTAAATAGCTAATGAAATAATAATGCTTAATAGTTATTTAACCTTCAAGTGTATTAATAAAAGCGATTAACGATGAGATGCGTTAAAAAAGTCGTAATCGTTAGTCATGCGGGTGGGGTCAATAGTTTTCAGAGAATCGCTTTCTTCAACTTTCCTGTTTTTCCAAAGTAAAAATTTTATGTCGACCAGACTGCCATCTCGTAATAAAAGTACAGAACGTCTACAGTTCGCATTCCTTGACGCAATACATTTATTGTTAGATGTTTCATACAAATCAATGCAGCGCCCCCTATCAACGTTGTTTATTAATAGACCATATTAATGCATGATTTGGAGTTCCCATTAATAATCGTTTTCTCTGAAAACTTTATTACCGATGTTTTTATAGAATCGGGCGACTTTGGAGTTTTTTAAGTTAGCACCTATATGTCTATTAACATCCATCTGACATGAAGCTTTAGACGTCCATCTGACATAGATTACTGTTTTTGTTTTTACGACGTTGCCCATTTTTGTTATGAACGTATTAACTACGGGGACGCATGATTATTCTAATAGAATTATTATCAAAATTATTTCATTTCTCTTAATTTCCACGTTGTACGTGGAAGGTCGTATATTGTTCCACACCTGATATCTGGTATATCCTATACCTGTCTTCATTAATTATTGTGATATTCCGATTAGAGGAAATGTCAAAATAAATCTACCACGCAAATGGGATAACTTTTGCCAAGCTCTTCAATTAAGTTGAGCAGTTAACCTTTTTCTATAGTACATGCTAAAGAGTGTCTTGGACTACTCAAGGTAAAAGTGGCATTGAATATGTAAAGTATAACATCAAAGGTTAGATGAAGTTGTTTACCTTTGCCAATATTGTTTGTCAAAACAAAGTGATAAATGATTAGGTGTTTCTATGGAAACTCATAACGAACTTACTTGGGGGCGAATTTTCTGGAGGTGAATGTTTTGTGGGCAAGTCTTTTGGAGGCTAATATTCCGGGACGAATTTTCTGAGAGCGAACCTTCTGCGGGCGAATCTTCCGTGGGAGAATCTTTCCGGGGGCACATTCTCTGGGAGTGAATTCGCCAGGGGGAAAGTTTTTGAGGGCAAATTTACCTGGGCAAATTATCTGAGGCGAATTTCCAACCCGCGCCACTGGAAGAGGTTGAAAATAATTGTGAATGGGTTTTATAATTTTAAATAGGTATGGCATGAATCGTATATATTAAAATCAAAATAAGTAGATGAAATAACGTCTAGACTGTTAATTTTGAAGGAAGCATAAGCAGTAGTTACAATCAAGGAAAATTTTAAAATTCAATTCGTAAATTGTAAAAGGTAACGATCCGTCACTGCTAACCTTGATACATTAGTTGAAGTGTTTAAAATAAATCCAGCACTTCACAATAAAAATATTTCTAAAATTGGTTAAAATTATTAAAGATTTAAATAAAGACACCAACATACATTCGATAGGCCACATTTTTCTTAATAAAAGTTACATAGTAAATCTCATATAAATTATCAGATTAAAGTTTCATATTAGGTTTAAAAAATTACTCGTAGATATATATATATATATATATATATATATATATATATATATATATATATATCACACAATTAGGAGAAAATTAAACTTTCCAATATGCAGATAGTTATAGAAGACCACCTTTTTGAATTTTGTTTATCCGAAAATTTGTAGGAAAGCGCGCAAGGGCAGTATAGAGATATATAATAAATTTTCAGAAGGGGTTTAACTTATTTAATTTGGCCTTTCCCTTCGTAGTCAATCAGTACTAACGAATTATCGAGATGAAGACTTAACTTTTCTGAAAGTAGTACAAAAGTCCTAGTGGCCATAAATATTGGGAATTTTTTAATAAACGCCCATAGAATAAAATATCTAATCAATAATATATATATATATATATATATATATATATATATATATATATATGATCAATTCAAGTCAAAGATTTGTGATATATTCTTTATTTTTGTTCCAGAATCAATACAGCTTCAATCGGAATATTATGTTAGCCGACGATCACAAGCACTAGAATTAAATAATCTTCAATCGCACTATGATCTAAAAATTCACGAGATATTGCCGCAAAGAAATTGTAGACTAAAACAAAGAAGACTACCTACCCATTCTAGTTCAAGTTCTGATGATACCGCATCAGTTTGTGTTCTTACGGAAAAAGTACAAACATGTCAATCGTCTATGTCAACAAACAATGAACAATGTCAAACACTGACAGCCACTGAAATTCAAAAAATACCTAATAATGCATGTTGCGAGACAACAATACCCGCCTGTAAAGTAAAAGTAATTCACATATCATCGGATCAAAGTATCAGATCCAATGATTCGGGTTGTGATGATTGTAAAGCAATCAATAAAACAATTAGTAAGACAGTAAATATATCAACACAAAGTATTAAAGTTAATGCTGCAACGGTTACACAAAACACTCTAGTAGATTCATCAAATGCACTGTACTACACTGTACCTAAAAAATCAAATACCTATGTGCAAACTGTCAAAGTAGACAATCGTTTTGTATCTTTTGATACATTGCCTAAATATATGAGTATAACTGCAAATAACGAAGATATTAACTGTAATACTATTCCGTTTATAGTTGACAGTTCTGTACAATGCTACAAATCAAGGTCAACAGAAGATCATGATGCACAAGTCACAATTGGTAGATCGGCGTGTACTGTACTTTCGCAACCAAAACCACAACTGAAATTGTCAAATTGTGCGTCTACTTCAATTAATAGAAAGGATCTATTACATCCACATCCACCACTTAATTGTTCAACATTAAAGAAGTGCACATATCCACCATTATTAATTAATACCCACTCTAACGTTAAATGTCACGATTCTCATCCACGCTTTTTAAGCTGCCCGGCAAAAAGACAGAAACTCGATTGTCATTCTAAACCAGGTCGTCATTGTGAAACTTCGGTAGTAATTTTGCCTGAAGGTTCCATAAAAATTCCCCATTGCAACAGTGTACGCGACTACTTAACTAAGCCATGTGATAATAATTACATAAGTTTGTGTAATAAGCACCAGGGTAGAAGAGAATGCAACGTAGATTTGGGGCAAATAACAAAAATAAGTAAATCCTCCTGTACTGAGGTTGTTAATACCGATTGTCATTCTAAACCAGGTCGTCTTTGTGAAACTTCGATAGTAGTATTGCCTGAAGATTCCATAAAAATGTCTGACTGTAACAATGTCCACAATTACTTAACGAAGCCATGTAATAATAAGTACATAAGCTTGTGTAAGCAGCATCAGGGTAGAAGAGAATGCAACGTAGAATTGGGGGAAATAACAAAAATAAGTAGGTCCTCCTGTACTGAGATCGCTAATACGGATTGTCGTTCTAAACCAAGCCGTTATTGTGAAACTTCGATAGTAATTTTGCCTGAAGATTCCATAAAAATTCTAACTGTAACAATTCACACGACTACTTAACGAAGTCATGTAATAGTAAGTACATAAGCTTGCACAAGGAGCATCAGGATAGAAAACAGTGCAACGTAGATTTGAGGGAAATAACAAAAATAAATAAATCCTCCTGTACTGAGGTCGTTAATACGGATTGTCGTCATAAACCAAGTCGTTATTGTGAAACTTCTGTAGTAATTATGCCAGAAGGTTCGATAAAATGTCCTGACTGTAAAACTGTACACGACTACTTAACTAAGCCATGTAATAATATGTACATGAGCTCGTGTAAAGAGCATCAGGGAAGAAGAGAATGCAACGTAAAGTTAGGGGAAATAACAAAAATAAGTAGATCCTCCTGTACTGAGTTCGTTAATACAGATTGTCGTTCTAAACCAAGCCGTTATTGTGAAAATTCGGTAGTAATCTTGCCTGAAGATTCAATAAAATGTCCTGATTGTAACAATGTAGAAAATTACTTAACGAAGCCATGTAATAATAAATACATAACCTTGTGTAAGGAGCATCAGGGAAGAAGAGAATGCAACGTAGAAATGGGGGAAATAACAAAAATAGGTCGATCCTCCTGTACTGAGGTCATTAATATGGATTGTCGTACTAAACCAAATCGTTATTGTGACTCTTCGGTAGTAATTTTTCCTGAAGATTCCATAAAAATTCCCGACTGTAACAGTGTACACGACTACTCAAGGAAGCCCTGTAATAATAAACACATAAGCCTGTGTAAGGAACATCAGAGTAGAAGAGAATACAAGGTAGATTTGGAGCAAACAACAAAAATAAATAAATCCTCCTGTACTGAGTTTGTTGAGACTGGTTGTCATTCTAAACCAGCTTCGGTAGTAATGTTGCCTGAAAATTCAACAAAAATTCTTGATTGTAACAGTGTACACGACTACATAAAGAAGCCATGTAACAATAATTACATAAGCTTGTGTAAGAAGCATCAGGGTAGAAGAGGATGCAACGTAGATTTGAAGCAAATAACAAAAATAAGCAAATCCACCTGCACTGAGGTCGTTAATACGGATTGTCATTTTGCACCAGCTCGTCATTGTCAATCTTCGGTAGTACTTTTGCCGGAAGATTGCATAAAATATCCCGATTATAATATTGTACACGAATACTTAACGGAGTCATGTAATCATAATCACATAAGCTTGTGTAAGAAGTACCAGGATAGAAGAGAATGCAACGTAGATTTGAGGCAGATAACAAAAATAAGCAAATCCACCTCCACGGAGATCATTAATACAGATTGTCATTTTAAACCAGTTCGTCATTGTGAATCTTCGGTAGTAATTTTGCCTGAAGATTCCATTAACATTTCCGATTGTAACAGTGTACACGACTACATAACGAAACCATGTAATAATAATTACATAAGCTTGTGTAAGAAGCATCAGGCTAGAAGAGAATGCAACGTAGATGTGAAGCAAATAACAAAAATAAGCAAATCCACCTGCACTGAAGTCGTTAATACGGATTGTCATTTTAAACCAGCTCGTCATTTTGAATCTTCGGTAGTAATTTTTCCTGAAGATTCAAGAAAATTGTGTAAGAGACATCAGGATAGAAAAGAATGCAACGCAGATTTGGGGCAAACGACAACAATAAGTGAATCCTCCTGTACTGATGTGGTTAATGCGGATTGTCATTTTGAACCAGGTCGTCATTGTGAATCTTCGGCAGTGATTTTCCCTGAAAATTCCATACAAATTTCCGATTGTAGCAGTATATACGACTACTTATCGAGGCCATATAAGCACACGGGATTGTGTAAGGATCGTCAAGTTAGAAGAGAATACAACGTAGATTCGGGCCAAATAACAACCATAAGTAAGTCTTCCTCCTGTAATGATGTAGCTAATCCGGATTATCGTTCCAAACCAGGTCGTTATTGTGAACCTTCTGCAGGAATTTTTCCTGAAAGTTCCATAAAAATTTCCGATTGTAAGAGTGTACACGAGTACTTAACGAACCCATGTAATACTAATCGCACAGGATTGTGTAAGGAGCGTCAAGGTAGAAAAGAGTGCAACGTAGATTCGGGGCAAATAACGACAATAAGTGAATCCTCCTGTACTGATGTAATTAATCCGGGTTGTCGTTCCAAACCAGGTCGCCATTGTGAATCTTCTGCAGGAATTCAGCCTGAAAATTCCATAAAAATTTCCTATTGTAACAGTGTACACGAGCACTTAAGGAGGCCATGCAATAATAAGCACATAAAATTATGCAAGGAGCGTCAAGATAGAAAAGAATGTAACGTGGATTCCGGGCAAATAAAAACAATAAATAAATCCTCCTGCACTAAGGTTGTTAATCCGGATTGTCATTCTAAACCAGGTCGTCATTGCGAACCTTCGCCTGAAAATTTCATAAAAACTTCCCATTGTAACATTGTACACGACGACCTAACGAAGCCATGTAATAATAAGCACATAACTTTGTGTAAGAACCGTCAAGGTAGAAGAAAATGCAACGTAGATTCGGGGCAAGTAACAACAAAAAGTAAGTCCTCCTGCACTAAGGTGATTAATCCGGATTGTCTTTCCAAACCCGGTCGTCATTGTGAAGCTTCGCCAGATAATTTCATAAAAGTTTCCGATTGTAACAGTGTACACGACTACTTAACGGATCCATGTAATAATAAGCACATGCGATTGTGCAAGGAGCGACTAGGCAGAGGAAAATGCAGCGTAGATTCGGGGCAAATAACAACAAGTATATCCTCCTGTACTGAGGAGGTTATCCCGGATTGTCGTTCTAAACCAGATCGTTATTGTGAATCTTCAGTAGTAATTGTGCCTGAAGATTCGATAAGAATTTCTGATTGTAATAGTGTACACGACTATTTAACGAAACCATGTAATGGTAAACACATAAGCTTGTGCAAGAAGCGTCAAGGTAGAAGAGAATGCAACGTAGATTTGGGGCAAATAACAAAAGTAAGTAAATCCTCCTGTACTGAGGTAGTTGATACGGATTGTCGTTCTAAACCAGCTCGTCATTGTGAATCTTCGGTGGTAATTTTTCCTGAAGATTCTATAAAACTTTCCGATTGCAGCAGTGTACACGACTACTTAACAAAACCATGTGGTACTAAGTACATAAGCTTGTGTAAGAAGCATCAGGGTAGAAGAAAGTGCAACTTAGATTTGGGGCAAATAACAACAATAAGTGAATCCTCCTGTACTGAGCTGATTAATCCGTATTGTCATTCTAAACAAGACCGTCATTGTGAATCTCCAATAGTTATTTTGTCTGAAGATTCATTTAAAAGTCAAGGTTGTAACGTTATACGTGACTACTCAATGAAGCCATGTAATAATAATCACGTGAGCTTGTGTAAGAAGCGTCAGGGTAAGAGAGAATGCAACGTAGATTTAGGGAAAATAACAAAAGTAAGTAAATCCTCGTGTACTGAGGTCGTTACTAAGTCTTCATTTGTGCAAGTGAATAACATCGAAACGCAAAACATGTCTACGTCTATGGAAGTAGTTCGGTTTACTACGTCATCTACTCAAGTACGAACACGTGCATCATGCTCAGATTTTGAAGAATTGTTAAGGAGAAGAAAAAAATGTTGTAGCACGTCATCTACGCAGGTGTATATAAAAGGTTCAGATTTAGAATGCAAGTCCTTATGCAGAAGAAAGGATAACACGACGTCTTGTACACAAGTAGATGCTGATATATTGAGTTTAGGTTTACAGGCACATGCCAAAATGAACAGATTTAATGAGTACTTTGTTCATGAAGTAACGTCAAATTCAGATGTGATTCGTAATGTGCTAAATCGTGGAAACCCACTTGTACACATACAAATATCAAATTCAGATTTGGGACCATTCAGAGTTTGTCAAAGTTTGTCACAAGCTAAAATTAACAGCTTTGGTGATTATTTTGTTCACGAAATAACGTCAAATCCAGATGTGATTCATAATGCACTAAATCGAGGACAATCATTGGTACACATCCAAATACCAAATTCAGGTTTGAAACCAATTGGAATTTGTCAAACTTTGTCACAACAAGCCAAAATTAACAAATTTAATAAGTATTTTGTTCATGAAATAACATCAAATCCAGATGTGTTTTTTAATGCGCTAAATCGAAGAAAATCATTTGTACATATACAAACATCTAATTCAGATTTGAGACCGATTGGAGTTTGTCAAACTACGTCACAAGGACATAAAATTAACAGATTTACTAAGTATTTCGTTCATGAAACAACATCAAATTCAGATTTGATTCATAGTGCGCTAAATCGGAGAAAATCGTTTGTTCACATAAAAATATCAAATGATGATTTGAGACCAATTGGAATATGTCAAACTACGTCACTAGATACAATTAACAGATTTTATAAGTATTTTGTTCATGAAAAAACATCAAATTCAGATTTGATTCATAATGTGCTAAATAGGGGAAAATCATTTTTACACCTAAAAATATCAAATCCAGACTTGAGATTGAATAGAATTCGTCCAACTATATCATCACAAGTACAAACCATTACTACTCAAGGATTAAATACGTGTGCCAATGAGAACATATTGTGTGGCTTAAAAAATTTACCACAATCACTAATCATAAGCACAGCACAAGATTCATGTGTGGATAACTGCAGTAATACGTGTTCTAACTCAGATTTAAACCTAAAAATATTAAGAAAATTAGGTGTGTTAAGAACAAGGTTATCAACTGCGCAAGTACAAACAATTGGTACTACCGAACTAGGAATAACATCACTAACAACGACAAAAGATTCATGTAACTGTATTAAAACGTGTGATATGCAGAATTGTAATTCAGATTTGGACATAACAATATTGAGAAAAATAAATAAATTAAAACCAAGGTTGTCAGCTGCTCAAGTAGCAAATCTATACTCTACATGTACGTGTGATTTGGATGTTAAAGTATGTGATATACATAATACGACACCATGCAAAATTCATCCAGGTCAAAGTGCTGTCCAATCAAGCCAATGTGCGTGTTCTTATGACGTTATAAATTGTGATATACACAATCCAAGGACACTTTGCCAAAATTGCAGACAAGTACCTCACACATGCACACCAAACCCATGTTCTTCCGTTAAACAATCTGAACAATTGCAAGATTGTACAAATAGAAATGTGAATTGTTGCGATCGTTTTATTTGTAATACAAAGAAAATAGCGGACAAATGTACTGACTACTCCCAAGACATAATATGCCCCGGAAAGCAAAATAGAGTAAAAGTACTGCATACTGTTACACACGCAGTCGTTCATAATGATATGAAAACATTAGATAGAAAAAACCTACCTGTGTACGAATATGTATGTAAGCCAATAAAAGTGGCTGAACAGTGTCAGCGTTGCAGTCCTACTGAAACGTCCAATAGTCATATAACCAATACAAATTCTGTACCTACACCTTATATTAGACGAGAACCACTAACGAAAATTAGAAAATTGAGTAAATGTTCATCTGTTCAAACCCCGTGTGGTGCAAGATTTTTTAAAAATAAACTTAAATGTTCTAACATTACTACAAAGTGTTCGGACTTTAACGCAAGAAATGCTGATCAAAAATTTGTAACAAACTCATCATCTGTACAAGTGTTTCCAAAAAATGCAAATAATTCCGTACAAACAAAGAAAAGGTATTTTCAAACAATGAATACTTCACCATGCGATACGCGGAATGTACAAAATATGTATTGTCCATACGAAACTGAAGACTACCCAAACACAAAAACATCAGGTGTGCAGGTAGTAACCGTAAACGAAGATAGCTTAGCACAAACTGACAATAATTACTGCCAATTCGACAATTCATCGTGCCCTTCACAAAACTCAAATAAAACGTGTATAGTACATGCGCAAGTCAATGAAAATATAATACCAAATAAACTAAACAGATTAAGAATATGGACATCCAGGCAGGGATCAAATCCAATAAATGATTCATCGTGCGTACAAACTGAACATACATGCAATAACGACCATAAATGCTGTTTCAATACGTATAACTGCAATTTACGAAGCAAAATAGAAGGATTAAGTACATGGACATCATCGCAAAAGTGTACAAATGATCTAAATGACCAAACAATAATTAAAACAAATCTGTATAAATACTTTTCCACCAATGAAACTCCACTCTATGAAAACCCTTGGACATCTGAAGTAAGTCGCGCTCAGAATACAGCCCCTAAAATCAACAAACTAAGCATTTGGACGGAATTACCACATGACTCATCAAATACCCAATCTGAAATAAATAGTTGCAAGTGTTATTGTAACAATGAAATGAGCCAAGTGCGCAACACAAAAAAGAAATGTATGTCATGTTCGAGGCAGTGCACGTTAAGTACAAAGCCATGTACAGACCCAAATGGTTTAATAGCTAAACAAGTTGAGATATTAGAGAATTTATGGAGTATGTTCAATTATGTTTCTGAGTGCGACAAAAATAAAAACACAGTATCCTCAGAGGTGCAAATACAAGATACATCAAGTAGTATACGTCCGTTATGTAAACAATATGAACTAATACAAAACTTAAGAAGCATGTTTAAGTGTTACTGCAATAATACATCCAGTCATATACACTATAAAAGAAAAGTTTCGGATTTTGCACTCACTGTAGCAAACGAGATAAAAAAATTAAACAGATATTTAGTGGAAGATGATACAAATGAAAAATTCGTGCTCTTTTTAAAATGGGCTTTAGATGTAGTACGAAGCAATGATGTACCAAAAAGAAATTCCTCGTTAGAAAGTACACCAACTCCATATTCATCACCTTCGGTAACATCTGAAGAAGAAAATGTGCCAATGGAAACATCACTGACTCCTACACAACATAATTACCCTCAATCAATTAAAAAAGTTATAAATAAAGGCAGAAACCCAAAAGAGTATGAAATAGTAAAGGAAAAACTAACATCTGCTTTAAAATTATTAGAAATAAACAAAAATAGTTTAAAAAAATTATCGACCATGAAAAGAAGAACTTCCGAAAAATCTAAAACTCGCAATATTTCACCAGTGTATTGGGCAATTACATCAAAAAAACCATTGATAGAGACAATTGAAGAAGATAATGCAAGTTCTGGTCAATTAAAATCCCACAACTTTGAAAATCACGAAACAAGTGCATTAACATCTCCTAATTACAATAAACAAATGATTTTAGATGATGAATTTAAAGAAAATATAATGGTCAGGCCAGATATTACGGTCGATACAAGTGGCGAATCAATGTATTCCAACCAAAAAATAGTATCCAACACAGAGAGTTCTGAAAAACAACAATCTCCTAACTTTAGTAACCAATCAAGCGTCGAGTTTAAGACAAAAAATCCAAAACATTCAAAATCATCTATCGCAAGTACAGAATCCATTAAAGGTTCAACCCAAAAAGACACAAATTTAGATATAGACATAAAAGCAAATGAAAGTCAATCAATTAGTGTTAAAACTACAGTACTGATAAATTTAGATGCAAATTCTTCAACAGACACATCGCACAGTGAACGTATAAATTTTCCTTATATTAAAGAACAACCACACAATTTGTCTGGTGGTGATGACAAGAGGCTCGACACAATAGATCAACACAAGCTACATATGAACTTAACAAATGCTGCTTCCACGGGAATGATGTATTACTAACTTGTACTTATAATAAATATACAAATATTTTATTATTTGCAAAATTATTACCACACCTCTGTATATCTGAAACGCCAATCTTCAAAACATCCATAGTTAAAATAGTATATCCAACATTATTGTTCTGTGCAAAATCAACAGAGTTGCTTTAAAACAGTTTCGTTGCTAAAAAAATTCTAACAGGATTTCAGATAATAATAATGCAAAGTGTACGGTAAACTAAAATATTTCAAGTCTAATACAGATAATACAAACACAAATAGGATGGATAAAATGGTTTGGGGTCAACAGTCATTTTGCATATTTAGTGTAATTAATACAAAAAAAAGGCTTTATAAAAGGCAAAAAACATAATTTATATTAAATACTAATTCAATTACTTCTAACACGTACACTAATTGGAATAGAGCAACATCCCTACATGATCTTCAAGAATACAGTAGGGTTACATTGGGTGTAGTCTACTAAATGTTCAGACCTTGAGACTTGAGCCAGTCGGAGCCGTCCAATGAAATATGGTAGATAGGATGGTATTTTTTTTAACCGGTTTGGGGTCAAAATTTATTTTGCATATTTAAATTAATATACTAATACAAAGACAAAGGGTTTATCATCGGCATAAAACATGCTAACCCAATTACTTCTAACACTTGCACTAATTGAAATAGAGCAACATCCATACACGACCTTCCATAGGTTATTCCATGAAGTGTAGTTTAATATGTATGTTCAGACCTTGAGATTAGATCCAGTAGAAACCTTACAATCAAGTATGGTGGATAAAATTTGTTTTCTTAACGGTTTTGGAGTCGAAATTGATTTTGGGTATTTAGATTAACTAATACATATAAAAAAGTTGTATAAATCACAAATGTTAAAGTAAGTTTAACTTAGTGTACACATAACCTTAGATGTAGGCAGAGTAGACAGAGCGATGTATTTACGTATAGAGTAATGTAAACGTTTTTTTTTTTAATATATATCTTTTTGTATTCGTGGACCGAGATCTAGACACAAACGGATATGTCAGGCATCTCTATGCACATCAACTACTAATGATTATTAGCACCGCCCGTTACTAGAATTTTTACTTACTAAGGGATCTTTAACGTGTCAATCATCATATTGCCACAAGACCTACAGTTTTACTTCCTATACGAGAAGAAGGAGTGCTTTGGTTTTTCTCAGTTTTAGAAAAACGGCTACCCCGGCCAGATTTGAACCCGCGCCGCTCGGGTGAAAGGCAAGCACTCTAACCATTCCGCCACCGAGGCATTAAAAGAAGAATTAAATACATGTAAATCTGAAAAAGTGTGTTTAATTATTTAACATGGTAGCAGTCCGTCGTTGAAAGATTACAGGTAGAATTAAAATTAAAACAAAATGACAACCGTGATAGGAGCTGAAATATATGGGATTGATATTTTTCACGGAAAGGATTACAATCAATGGAAGTTTCGTGTAGAGTCAGTCTTGGATTAACTGGAATTACTTTCATGCATACAGACACCAGTGGAAGAGAAATCAACCGCAGAACTTAAAAAGGAGGATAAACAGTGTAAGATGTTAGGGCGCAGCATGCGCAATAAACTACTGCGTAACCACGAAAAAATAAGTTCTAAATAATATATATTGGATTACTCAGTGGCTCAGCGGTAAAGGTGTCAGACTCACAACTCAAAGGTACCAAGTTCGAATCTGAGAGTAGCCAAGTGCTTGAGAAAAAATCCGACTCAAGTGCGGAAAAACAGTCCTTCGCAGGACAGCCTGATGACGGAAGCAGAGTCCGCTTCCGAAACGTCGCGTTAAAAAGCGAACAAAACTGTGGAAATAGGCCGACTAACCCAATTAACATATAAACCACAGTTACAAAAACACTTTCAATAAAGAATTAGTAACTCGGTACGGCCCCGAATTATAACAACTTTTCAGAATAGCTTAAAACATCTATAAACAAGCTAACACTAGAGGAGAACCACCTAACCTCACTCTGCCTCATGCAAGTGCGACAGAGGATACATAGTAGAGAGCAGCAGACCACTCAAAAGTGAGAACTCAGGAGCATAAGAACAAAATTCGCAAGGACACCAGGAATCACCGAACATATCTGGGACAAAAGACGCGAAGAGCTTAGGCGCAACACATCGGCGCAATAGGTTACGGCGCAGCATGCGCAATAAACTACTGCGTAACCACGAAAAAGTTTAATATATATATAAGTTCTAAATAATATATATTGGATTACTCAGTGGCTCAGCGGTAAAGGTGTCAGACTCACAACTCAAAGGTACCAAGTTCGAATCTGAGAGTAGTCAAGTGCTTGAGAAAAAATCCGACTCAAGTGCGGAAAAACAGTCCTTCGCAGGACAGCCTGATGACGGAAGCAGAGTCCGCTTCCGAAACGTCGCGTTAAAAAGCGAACAAAACTGTGGAAATAGGCCGACTAACCCAATTAACATATAAACCACAGTTACAAAAACACTTTCAATAAAGAATTAGTAACTCGGTACGGCCCCGAATTATAACAACTTTTCAGAATAGCTTAAAACATCTATAAACAAGCTAACACTAGAGGAGAACCACCTAACCTCACTCTGCCTCATGCAAGTGCGACAGAGGATACATAGTAGAGAGCAGCAGACCACTCAAAAGTGAGAACTCAGGAGCATAAGAACAAAATTCGCAAGGACACCAGGAATCACCGAACATATCTGGGACAAAAGACGCGAAGAGCTTAGGCGCAACACATCGGCGCAATAGGTTACGGCGCAGCATGCGCAATAAACTACTGCGTAACCACGAAAAAGTTTAATATATATATAAGTTCTAAATAATATATATTGGATTACTCAGTGGCTCAGCGGTAAAGGTGTCAGACTCACAACTCAAAGGTACCAAGTTCGAATCTGAGAGTAGTCAAGTGCTTGAGAAAAAATCCGACTCAAGTGCGGAAAAACAGTCCTTCGCAGGACAGCCTGATGACGGAAGCAGAGTCCGCTTCCGAAACGTCGCGTTAAAAAGCGAACAAAACTGTGGAAATAGGCCGACTAACCCAATTAACATATAAACCACAGTTACAAAAACACTTTCAATAAAGAATTAGTAACTCGGTACGGCCCCGAATTATAACAACTTTTCAGAATAGCTTAAAACATCTATAAACAAGCTAACACTAGAGGAGAACCACCTAACCTCACTCTGCCTCATGCAAGTGCGACAGAGGATACATAGTAGAGAGCAGCAGACCACTCAAAAGTGAGAACTCAGGAGCATAAGAACAAAATTCGCAAGGACACCAGGAATCACCGAACATATCTGGGACAAAAGACGCGAAGAGCTTAGGCGCAACACATCGGCGCAATAGGTTACGGCGCAGCATGCGCAATAAACTACTGCGTAACCACGAAAAAGTTTAATATATATATAAGTTCTAAATAATATATATTGGATTACTCAGTGGCTCAGCGGTAAAGGTGTCAGACTCACAACTCAAAGGTACCAAGTTCGAATCTGAGAGTAGTCAAGTGCTTGAGAAAAAATCCGACTCAAGTGCGGAAAAACAGTCCTTCGCAGGACAGCCTGATGACGGAAGCAGAGTCCGCTTCCGAAACGTCGCGTTAAAAAGCGAACAAAACTGTGGAAATAGGCCGACTAACCCAATTAACATATAAACCACAGTTACAAAAACACTTTCAATAAAGAATTAGTAACTCGGTACGGCCCCGAATTATAACAACTTTTCAGAATAGCTTAAAACATCTATAAACAAGCTAACACTAGAGGAGAACCACCTAACCTCACTCTGCCTCATGCAAGTGCGACAGAGGATACATAGTAGAGAGCAGCAGACCACTCAAAAGTGAGAACTCAGGAGCATAAGAACAAAATTCGCAAGGACACCAGGAATCACCGAACATATCTGGGACAAAAGACGCGAAGAGCTTAGGCGCAACACATCGGCGCAATAGGTTACGGCGCAGCATGCGCAATAAACTACTGCGTAACCACGAAAAAGTTTAATATATATATAAGTTCTAAATAATATATATTGGATTACTCAGTGGCTCAGCGGTAAAGGTGTCAGACTCACAACTCAAAGGTACCAAGTTCGAATCTGAGAGTAGTCAAGTGCTTGAGAAAAAATCCGACTCAAGTGCGGAAAAACAGTCCTTCGCAGGACAGCCTGATGACGGAAGCAGAGTCCGCTTCCGAAACGTCGCGTTAAAAAGCGAACAAAACTGTGGAAATAGGCCGACTAACCCAATTAACATATAAACCACAGTTACAAAAACACTTTCAATAAAGAATTAGTAACTCGGTACGGCCCCGAATTATAACAACTTTTCAGAATAGCTTAAAACATCTATAAACAAGCTAACACTAGAGGAGAACCACCTAACCTCACTCTGCCTCATGCAAGTGCGACAGAGGATACATAGTAGAGAGCAGCAGACCACTCAAAAGTGAGAACTCAGGAGCATAAGAACAAAATTCGCAAGGACACCAGGAATCACCGAACATATCTGGGACAAAAGACGCGAAGAGCTTAGGCGCAACACATCGGCGCAATAGGTTACGGCGCAGCATGCGCAATAAACTACTGCGTAACCACGAAAAAGTTTAATATATATATAAGTTCTAAATAATATATATTGGATTACTCAGTGGCTCAGCGGTAAAGGTGTCAGACTCACAACTCAAAGGTACCAAGTTCGAATCTGAGAGTAGTCAAGTGCTTGAGAAAAAATCCGACTCAAGTGCGGAAAAACAGTCCTTCGCAGGACAGCCTGATGACGGAAGCAGAGTCCGCTTCCGAAACGTCGCGTTAAAAAGCGAACAAAACTGTGGAAATAGGCCGACTAACCCAATTAA
Source organism: Vesta saturnalis (assembly GCA_036346205.1). Lineage (NCBI taxonomy): Eukaryota > Metazoa > Arthropoda > Insecta > Coleoptera > Lampyridae > Vesta > Vesta saturnalis. Next base: position 1,577,235 of record JARFJB010000835.1, on the reverse strand, counting down.
CAGTGTAAGATGTTTCTAATACGTTAAGAAAAAGGAAACTGCATACGATATGTGGAAAACTTTAAATGAGACATTCGAATGGAAGGGTGTAGCTTCGAAATTGTTATTGGAAGAAGCTTCCAGCAATTCAATATAAGGAACCAGATAAACCAGAAGCACATTTCAAACACTTTGATGAATTAGTCAGGCAGCTTAAATCAGTTTGTACAAATCTAAAGGACGATCTTATGGTTTATCATGTATTAACTACACTACCAAAATCGTTTGAAAATATTGTAATTGTACTGGAGACTCAAGATCCAAAACTGTTAACAATGGAATTTTTGAAAATGAATCTTTTAGATTATAATATGAAAAGATACTCAGGTTCTGAAAACGGGAAATTAAGTCAATCTGATATGGTTGCATTTCAATGTCGCAGAAATCAAGATAAACCAAGTAAACAGAGAGCGCAGTATAATTTTAAACGTGTACAAAGTAATAACGGCGAAAAGACGCAAGACAGTGTATACCAACCACCAATCACAATACCGGGCTAGTACAAATACTGATCATGCAGGATTGATTTGTTACGTTGTAAACCAGGACACCGACGTTTTCAGAAACATATTAAAAGATGAGAGTATTAGATTTTCCACGGCAGCATCTGCAGTAGTGGAACATAAGATCAACCATAATGAAGATCAAATCGTATTCAGTGTGCATTCAGTGAGCTACTGAACACATGATAAATCAGTAAGGGTTCATGTCTAACTCAACTGCTGGACGAATCGAGCAAGATTATAGTTGCGAAGACGGCAACAGAAATCTCCATTACATTTACAACAAATGGTGTGGATGTGTGGGTGTGTGTGGTTGAATTAGGTGTGTGGGTGTGTGAGTGTGTGGGTGTGTGGGTATGTGGGTATGTGGATATGTGGGTATGTGGGTATGTGGGTATGTGGGTATGTGGGTATGTGGGTATGTGGGTATGTGGGTATGTGGGTATGTGGGTATGTGGGTATGTGGGTATGTGGGTATGTGGGTATGTGGGTATGTGAGTATGTGGGTATGTGGGTATGTGGGTATGTGGGTATGTGAGTATGTAGGTATGTGGGTATGTGGGTATGTGGGTATGTAGGTATGTGGGTATGTGGGTATGTAGATATGTGGGCATGTGGGTGTGTGGGTGAGCGGGTGTATGGGCGTGTGGATATGTGAGAATGTGTGTGTGTGTGTGTGTGTGTGTGTGTGTTGTGTTTCTGTATATATATATATATATATATATATATATATATATATATATATGTGTGTGTGTGTGTGTGTGTGTGTGTGTGTGTGTGTGAATGTGTGTGTATGTGTGCGTGTGTGCGTGTGTGGGTGTGTGTGCTCGTACTTGCATGCATACAATCGTGAGTGTGTACTCCATAACTTTCGAAGGACTTAACATTTCAACTAAAAATTTGGCACACATATAGATGTCAACTACCCAAATCGACTAATTGTTTTCTGGGTCAGTAGTGGGGTATGGAGGTAAGCGCCCCTTTTGCAAACTTTTGTTTTTTTAGATTTTTTTTCTTTCAATATGTGATTAGTAATATAAATGTGAGTATTTTTGGCCCCACAATTTTTCTGTATAACAAACGGATTACAAGATATTAGCAAAAAAAACGTCACTATAAAAAACCGGTTTTTCCTAAATATCTCCGGAACTACTTAACATATTGAAAGAGTGAAAACACCAGTAAATAGAAAATCAATTTCGAAAATTTTGTCATTTCGAAATATTCTTCATATACAACAATATGAGCAAAAGAGGCCGAAATACTAACAGTACTGCGTGTTGAATAAAAACGGGTTTGCCTCATTTTTATTAAATTGCGCATCCTTTCCAGTTAAGTAGTATAGAGTTCATTGTACTGTAATGCTTATTTATTTGTACAAACCTTAAATATAGCACGATCCCAACTATATAAATGGTTTCCTATTACAAAATAGATACGGTGTCTGCTAATTAACCTAATAAAATCAATGCGGTTATGTCCTTATAATTTTAAGAAAAAAAGCATTGAAATTTATTTATTTAAGGTTATATTTGCAAGTGTCGTTTAGGTTGGCAATGCAGCATTTATACTGCAATGCCTATTTATTACAGCTTCATGCTGAGATTATCGATATCAATAGGACGGCCATACATGGAACAAGCATCGGCCGTCTACTAAAAGCAAAATGTATAGGTGAATATACACCCCGTATAGTGCAAGATAATAGTTTTTAAACCTAACTGATCAGAAATACTACCACATTTTTTCATGCAAAATCCATATTTCTATAAATATGATGGCATCCGTAAAACCTCAATTCGACGGCCAGAAGTGTATATTTTATGTACATTGTGGAGGTATGAGATGGGCGTCTATTGCACTACGTATGATTGTGGCGTCAGACACCGTTTCCGGATTTAATCACGTCTGTTGTTCATTACTCATTGATTATTAGGTAGCGATGGCATTACATTTTCATAATATTTGCGATGACAACCGTTTGATACATAACGCATGAGCATACAAATTTTCGATATACGTTAACCGATTCATATATTCCTATTAAGCGAACGGTCTCATACCTCCACAATGTACACAAAATATAGACTTCTGGCCGTCAAATTGCGGTTTTACGGATGCCATCATATTGATAGAAATATGGACTTTTCGTGAAAAAATGAGGTAGTATTTTTGATCACTTAGGTTTAAAAATTATTATTCTTGCACTGTACGGGGTGTATATTCACCTATACATTTTGCTCTTGGTAGACGTCCGATGCTTGTTCCATGTATGGCCATCCTATTGATATCGATATGTATATGTGTGTGTAGTATATATATATATATATATGTACCACATTTCAGGTGTATTCATCAGTGTAACCAAAAGTTTAGGGGATAATTTAATCGATTCGCCCAAAATCTTCCACTGTAGTGCCCAGTCCGAGGTAAATACAATTAAAAGCTAATTAGTAGTAATATCGAATTACAAAATACAATCTCAGCGCGAAGCTGTAATAAATAAGCATTGCAGTATAAATGCTGCATTGCCAACCTAAAGGACGCTTGCAAATATAACCTTAAATAAATAAATTTTAATGCTTTTTTTGTTAAAATTATAAGCACATAAGCGCATTGATTTTATTAGGCTAATTAGCAGACACCGTATCTATTTTGTAATAGGAAACCATTTATATAGTTGGGGTCGTGCTATATTTAAGGTTTGTACAAATAAATAAGCATTACGGTACAATGAACTCTTTACTACTTAACTGGAAGGGATGCACAATTTAATAAAAGTGGGTCAAATCCCTTTTTATACAACACGTAGTACTTTTAGAATTTCGGTCTCTTTCGCACATATTGTTGTATATGAAGAATATTTCGAAATGACAAAATTTTCGAAAAAACAAACTCGTTGGTGAGAAATTTCATTCCCTATCTAATGGTGTTTTCACTTTTTGAATATGTTACGTAGTTCCGGACTTGTTTAGGAAAAACCGGAATTTTAAAGTGACGGTTTTTTTGCTAATATCTTGTAAACTGCTTGTTTTACAGAAAAAGTATGGGGCCAAAAATACTCACATTTATATTACTAATCACATATTAAAAGGAAAAAAATCTAAAAAAATAAAAGTTTGCAAAAGGGGTACTTACCTCCATAACCCACTGACCCTGAAAACAATTAGTCGCTTTGGGTAGTTGACATCTATATGTGTGCCCAATTTTTAGTTGATATGCTAAGTCCTTCGAAAGTTATGGAGTACACACACACGCACGCCCGCCCGCACGCACGCAAGCACGAGCACACGCACACTCGTACACACGCACACACCCACACACGCACACACGCACACACGCACACACGCACACGCACACAGGCACACACGCATATACGCACACACGCACAAATACACACACATGCGCACACGCACACATGCACACACGCACACACGCACACACGCACACACGCACGCTCGCACACCCGCACACCCGCACAGCCGCGCATCCGTAATCACGTACACACGCACACATGCGCACACGCGCACACGCAAATTCAGCAAAATATACACATTTCACAACGCACACACGAGCATCACGCACACACGCACTCTACACACACGCGTACACGCACACCGCACACACGCACTTTAACAGCGTCCAACGTCACACGCACAGACGCACACAGCACTCGCACACTCACACTACGCATACACGACACAACAACACGCACAACTCACAGCACACACGCACACACACACTTGCACAATCGCTACACTCTCACACTACCACCTGACACCCGCACACCTGTCGCACACCATACCATAGCACACAACACGCACACACGCACACACACAACACGCACACACGCACACACGCATACACGGACACGCACCACACACATACACGCACACACGCACACACGCACACACGCACACACGCACACAAGTATACACGCACACACGCACACCTGCCCGCACGCACACGCGCACACTAACACACGCACACACGCATACACGCATCAACTCACGCACGCACACACGCACAGACGCATACACGCACACACGCAAACACGCACTCCACACACGACACACGCACACACGCACACACGCACACGCACACGCACCACACGCACACACGCACACTCCACACGCACACCGCACACCCGCACACCCGCACACCCGCGCATCACGCACATCACGACACACGCGCACATCGCACACGCGCACACGCACAAACAAGCACACACGCAACACACCACACACGCACACACGCACACACGCACACACCACACACACCAGCACACGCACACCGCACACACGCACACACGCACACACGCACACACGCACACACGCACACACGCACACACGCACACACGCACACTCTCACACTCGCACACTCGCACACCCGCACACCCGCACACCCGCGCATCCGCAATCACGTACACACGCGCACATGCGCACACGCGCACACGCTCAAACAAGCAAACGCATACACTCACACACGCACACATGCACACACGCACACACGCACACACGCACACTCGCACACTCGCACACTCACACACTCGCACACTCACACACCCGCACACCCGCACACACGCGCACCACGACACACTGCACAAACGCACACACGCACACACACGCACACACGCACCTACACCGCACACACGCGCACACACACACACGACACGCACACACGCACACACGCACACACGCACCACACACACGCACACACGCACACACACACACGCACACTCGCACACCACCCACCACACCGACACCACACGCACACACGCACACGCACGCACACACACATCGCATCACACCGCACCACCACACACCGCACCACGCACGGATCAGCACACACGCACACGCGACACAACACGCACTACCGCACACACGCACACACGCACACCACCACACCACGCACACACACCACACACACGACACACACGCACAGTCGCATACACGCACACACGCACACACGCACTCTCGCACACACGCACACACCACACACGCACACATACATACACGCACCTACTCACACACGCGCACACGCACAGTCGCATACACGCACACACGCACACACGCGCTCTCGCACACACGCACACACGCACACATGCGTACACGCACACACGCACTCACGCACACACGCACACACGCACACACGCACACACGCACACACGCACACACATGCGCACACACGCACACACGCACAGACTAGTTCTTTGTTGCTCAAATTTTGTTTTTGGCCGTTTTCGAACATTTTAGCGATTGAGCAAATAAAAGTTTTTAATTTTTTTTAGGGATACAGTACTTACCATCCGTTGTATGTGGAAGTAATTAGGAAGAAGAAAATAAAATGCATGAGGTCATAAATTATAACTATTTATATATTCTTTTTCATTTATCCAAAGTTCAGGGATGTGAGGACGTTTAAAAGGGGAACTACAACAATAAACCGATATTTAGAAGATAAAATGTACTTTAAATGTGTATCTGTGCATTAAGTATACACCTAATTCGTAACATGTCTTTTAATCCGTCTATCAATCAGCAATCAAAACCGATTAGTTGTAAGTCAAATGCAAAGGTTCTTGACTTACATATGAAAAGACATCGACTTCCTTTTGTCGTGTAAGTTACTGCAACATTAAGCTACACACTTTAATACCATTGTTACTACTTATTTAAACTCCGCACATTAGACTATATTTTTAACAAATTCGTCCACACATATACATGTATGAAACCCACTTTTTACAACAAATGTTAAACTAGAAGACGATGCAAAGACGAAACGCAAGATATTTCAGCTGAAACTAAACCTTACTATAAATTCCAATTGCATTGTGCAAGTTGGGTAGAGACATGAATACTACACGTATCACCTTTCTCTGTCTGTTGCCCCTGACACACATCCACTCCATAATGACAACCGACGGGTCCCTTCTAGTTACGTAGTATAGTTTCATTGTTGCTGTATGAATGCTGCATTGCCAACCTAAATGTACTTTCGAATATAACCTTAAATAAATTACCTTTAAATGCTTTTTTGTTAAAATCCTAAGCACATAAGCGCATTGATATTATTAGGCTAATTAGCAGATACTGTATCTATTTTGTAATAGGAAACCATTTATACAGTTGAGGTCGTGATAAATTTAAGGCTTGTACTTTCGGATCCTAGATTTATTTTATTTTAGAAATATCGTTTGCTTTCGTAACTCCATCTTTTATATATAAATAAAAAGAGGCACCAGACTTCATAGGTCCTGCCATAGTCTGTCCATACATGTTTGATAAATGTACGCTGGATTTACCTTAAGTATATTGGCACCATTGTTGTCATCTGTAACTTGTATAAAAATAGTATTTTCTAACAATAGTGACCTGTGTTTGCCAAGTTTTGACTTAAACAATGTCGAAACTTACATTTATACTTATTTTCATAAAATAAATTAGGAAAAAGGTCCATTAATAAATTATATTAGTGAAAATGAATTTTTACGCATTTTAAAGCCTATAGAAAATAATAATGGACTGGTCAAACAAAACTGAAGATTCAAATAAACATATCTTGAATGCTCTAGATATATCGAAACTCTGTAACTGTAATCATCAACAAGGTTTTACTGAAATGAGTATGTCTACCAATTCTCTATGTTCTTACACCATAGGAAAAAAAAACAAATAAATCTCAATTCGTTAATCAGAATAAGGAATATATTATAGTAGATATAGAGTCAGACGAATTTAGCGAAGAAGAAAAGGTAAGTTTAAACTTATTGAATAATTAAAAGTGATAATTGGGGTATAGGAAGCTGGAAAAACGTTTGTACTATCCGAAAATCACTGTAATACTCCTAATAAGGAATACTCGGAATCAAAGAGGAGAGAACGATGTAGAAACTTACTACATCCTTATTCTAACAGTGTTCAAGCATATGGTGCAACTGTAAAGAAATCAAAAAATAAAGATGAAAAAAATGATTCAAAACCAAAAAAAGGCGCAAAATCAAAAACAGAATCAGAGGGATCAAAATCAGAAGTTTCATCAGGTTGTGAAGCTTGTGCATTACCACCACCACCACCACCCCGGAAAGTGTGTAACCATTGTTCAGATGGTAATCAAGTAATTGTTGACGAAAAGAAAGGATTATTTGCCAAAAAAGGACAACCACATGACTGTAAAAAATGTATCATAAGGCAGGAACAACGGGAAGAGGAAGAGAAAAAGCAACAACTGGAAAAGAAGAAACGTCCACCGAAAGTTCATTGTGAATGTAACGGCCATAATGTAGACGGTCAGAATTCGTCAAGTTCATACGACAATCAGCAATCAAGTACACTTACAAGCAACAATAATAAATTAGATAACCAGAAATCCCCAGATTCACTCGACCCTCAAAAGTATAAGCGAAACACGAAAAAAGAAAGTGTAATTAAACAATCAGTACTTACAGGTAACTCCTTATCTTCAGCGAATCTCCAAAACAATAAACAAAACTTAACCAATCAGCAGAATGTAACTGGACAATCAGCACCTACCGGTAGTAGCAAATTATCTTCAGTGAACATCCAAAAAGTACCTACACAAAACTATAAATTTCATAATCGGCAATCAGTATCTACAATATCAAATCAAAGTTATGAAGATAGTTTATTAAGTCAACAATCTACATTAATCTGTCAGACATGTTCCGGTATTAAACCACGTAGTAGTATAAAATGTACTAGTAATGATAATGCATGTCCAAATCAAATTAAACCAAAATGTATAACTTTTGAACCTCCAATAGGAGTATCAAAATCAGAAATTTCAGTTCAAACAACACCTTCATTAATTTACGAATCACTGAAGTCGTGTGAATGTACTGTAGGTAATAGACAAAAAGTTCCCGTAACTGAAAGTGAGAGTGAAGTAAAAGTGTATCCGCGGTCTTCATCTAAGTGTGAAATTTATGAAGAAAGAAAAAAAGGGTGGTTTGGTTCAAAACATCAACCTGTTCTCTGTTGTAGAAAGTTTCAACCTGCTGATGAGAAATGATCAAAAATCAGCAGAAAGCTATGAATCCTGATCCAGACCTTAAAATCACAAATTTTCAACGGCAGTCTCAAAAACCTCGTCGAAGATAAAGAGGTTATGAAGACCTGAAATTAGTCAAATCTAGTAAGAAATAGAGCCATATAACTACCAAATTAAATCTCCACATTAGTAACAAAGATTTCATAATGATGAGTCAATACAACACCAATATTCACAACAGGTTTCATGATTATTATGATAAAAACGGACAACTGAAATATAAAGATTATTACAAACACTAATGAAGTAGCGAATAAAATCTACACACAACCAAAAAATATTTGATAATAAAAAACCTGTACAAGAAGTATAACAACTACCAAAATAGTTTTTCTTTTTTTTGTATAATTGAGGTACTGAACAGGCTAAGCTTAGTCTACCGTACTAAAGCATTCTTTCATATCATAAGTTAGAGAAAAACAGGAATAAGGAAGTTCATTCCACAATTTTGAAGCTGTGCACAAGAACGTGGATTGCGCTCGTTTGGTACGACAAGTTGAGATTTGTACTACATACTGATGGTATGAATTAGCGAACCGAGCATTCTTAGCAAAGGTGGCCAGAGATGGTATTACAGAATGTAATTCAGCAGCGCAATAGCCATTGTAGTACAGAAATACAATGACAGAACTGAAACGATTCTCCTATGCTCAAGGGACTGTATGTTAGAAGCTAAGGACGGGTTAATTATAAGCCTAATCTCTCTTTGTATACGATCAACGGTATCGAAAGCGTATTTGTGAGGGGGGGGGACTCTCCGAGAGGAGAATTATATTCTAGATGATATCGAATTTGGACCTTATACAGCCGAAAAGGTTGTCGGGTGGTAAAGTACTGCTTAGATTAGTACAAAAAGCCTATTTTGCGAGCAGATGCTGTAGTAGTTCACATAAGATGGTCAACCCATAACTGATTTGAAAAATTTAAATATGAGAACATAGTCATAGAATCAGATGTGAGCCATCCATACTTACAACAGGAAATGATCGATCTTTGTTGGCGAAGACAAGACAACACTGAGTTTTATAAGGATTAAACTTAACTAGATTATCACTCCTCACTCAAGGATAAGTTGAATTTCTTTGTAGATTGAAATTGCCGTTTCAACATTAACGTCTTG